>JAADVN010000258.1:0-24034 GCA_023335535.1 Globisporangium spinosum
ATTTGTTTTCTAGCTAGTACGAATCTTCAATGTATTGCACGTGTCTTGCGTCCTTGGGTGATTACGCTACTTTGGTTCTTTTGCTATCCTAGAGTGAATGTAGAATGGGAGAGGGCAACATGATGACGGCCTGTACTCCAAGAGTGAAGGTCCATCATTCCAATTTCAGCGCCGGAGAGTAAAAATTGAGGGGCAAATCTACATTTTCGTGAAAAAAGAGACATCCTTAAGATTTTGGCGCGCACTGTATAAAGATAGTAGCAAACGAACGCTATGGAGAAGGTACCACCAACTGCTGTCTCCACGCTCGCCGCCAGCTCTGTTGCTGCTGCTTTAGCGTCACCACCGCCTACTCCTCATGCACCTCCTCAGCCCTATAGCCCAGGCGCTGCAGACGACGCAGCTGCCTCTCATACTGGCGCGCGTGACGGCCCAACGCCTGAGTCACCACTTCTCACTGCCACATCAGGCGAGTCGACGCACTCCAAGTCGTCGGGCTCGCCCTCCAGTCTACGCAGCATGAGCCTGAGCTGCACGAATAGAAAGCGCCCAAGCAGCTCACAAGCAGCGGCCACAGACACGCCCGAGGCTGTGAAGCGTGAGCCCCGTACGAAATGGTACGCGCTGCAAAAGGTACGCAATACCACAATTGGTTGGCACGCTGTCATAAACTAGGGAGTGCATTGTGTGCCTATGACAGCCTTCTCCTAATCATTACGGTACGACTGTATTACTATAGGAAGAGAAGGTGCTGCTGCTGAAAGAGGCCAAGTATCTGGAGGCGCGCCTGGACTTCCTCGAGCACCTGCCGCAGAACGCGTCGGCCGCGCGCCAACTGGAGCGTCTCGAGCGCGAGAACCGCATGCTGCGTGATGTCATGAAGAGCCAGCAATTTGAGTTCGCGGGCGTGCAGTCTGCACTCGCCAACTACACAGTACGTCATTTGTATGCCTACCGATATGTGTTATGGACAAATTGGTACACAGTGCTCATTATCGTGTGCTATTATAGATGAACCAGCAGAGCTTGTTCGAGCGGCATATCCACCTGGGGATCGACCCGGTCGAGCGGCAAGAAGCGCTCGTAGCCCTCAAGGACCAGACTCTACGCGACGCCGAGCGGTATCTGCGCGAGCGCTCGCGGTTCCTGGACGTGACGCAGAAGTACTCGTCGATGGAGAAGTCCACGGCGCCGAACGGAGACTTCATCATCCAAGTCTTCGAGATGATGCCGCTCGAGGGCGTGTCGAGCGTCAAGCACGTCTACGACGCGCTCCGGTTCTACTTCTTCAACATGGACATCAGCCTGACCGAGGCGTCCGGGGAACTTGTCGTGCGCGAGGGCAACGACGAGCTCGTGGAGCAGAACGTGTGCCAGCAGCGGCTGTTGAGGGCCACGAACTGCGGCGTGCAGATTGAATCGAATTGCGCGATGCTCGGCAGCTACAGCGCGCGTGACGACGAGAACGGATTCGGCCGCGAGTACGCGATCATCACGATGGATTTTGTGAACGCCGACGAGCGGTTCCCCTACAAGCCCTACGAGCGGCTGCGTCAGGACATCGCGGCCGCGATCACGATCCGCACGTTCCCGCGCAAGCTGTCGACCTGTGGTGCAGATGGGAAGCAAGAGTTTGACGTTGTCATGTGCCGCTCGTACTTCACGAAAATGCACCACTCAAATTTGATCGTGCCGCCGGCCGAGGTGTTTGATAACATGGTCGTAGACGCCGACATGTGCTCGCGCGAGATCCTGCGCACGGTGTACGACATCGTGCACAACATGGGCCGGCAGTGCGAGTAGCTAAGATTTCAAGAGATGGTGCTGATTCGAACAAGTAAGCGAGACCGAAGTACAGTATTCGTCAGCCAGTCCAGCTTCATCCAGAGCTTAAAGCAAGTGGTGGCTGATGAGAAGGGAGCGGAAAAAGGCACCAACCATACGGCGGTACTCCCTCTTGAGGAACTTCAAGGCTCGAATTCCCCACCATCAGCGTGCGAGTCATCTTTTCTGACCACACTCCAAGCAGCCATGGCATACTAACAAGCAATAATCTAATCGTCCGACAGGTCTTTCGAGGTCCACATCAGTGAAAGGATCGGAATTAATAATGCACATAAAGCCAGATAAAGCAACAGGAATCGAACTTGCCCAAGGCGGCAAGCTCCAGCTTCCCATTCAGCCAACGACACAAATTGCAATAGGGCAGGCGGACTGATTGTGGTCTCTGCCTTTCGTGCAGCTTGTCAAAGCACAATTCTTATCAACAAAGCCAGCAAACATGGGTTTTGTTAATGCCTGCGGCGTAAATGACGCCTCTGCTCCTGGTTTCGAAAGGGCTCACAGCACAAAAAAGAGATCCAGTACCGTACCAGTACCGTACGTTCGTTGATGCGCTTTGATGCGCATCATAAAGGGGATGGGCAAAATCTGTTTACGGTCCCTGATGATGAGCCATTTCTTCGAAATGACGCTCTCTGATTCGCTGATTCCCATTTTACAGTGCTGTGATTGGATGAAATGCCAAAGATTCCGCGCCAGAAACGCGAAACGCTCCGTGTCGCGTGTGACAAAAGCCTGCCAAAGAGCATATTTGACCTCGTCCGATACAACCGACAAGACAACAGGGCATCATCAATTCGCTGCAAGCGTTACTTAACATGCTGTTTGGTAGGCTGTGTGACAGTGTTTACGCCACTTGATGACGCCCACGGTCGGTTCACGCCACTTTCTGTACCTCCATAACCACGCTGCCTGCTGGAGGTTAGAAAATTCCGCTTGTTTCACAGCCAAGCCCAGCAGCTCATTTCGAGCCAAGTGCGGAAGTGCAAGTAAACCAAGCCGCCATGTCGACGCCATCACCAACGCGGACAGACACGCATGGCGCAGACAGGGGCGAGGCGCCATCATCTGCAGCCTCACCGCCGCCACAAAGGCACGACGAGGAGCTGGTTACGCCCGTATGGCGCAGAGGAGTGAGCCGAAGCAGTGCTGGTACTGCGAGCAGCTCTCGGGAGCTCCTCATTTCCCATTCCGACATGCGCGCAGCAACAGCCACAGCAACAGCAGCAGCAGCCTACCAGCCAGCCTCTTTCTACCATGGTAGCAGCAACAGTTTCGCCTTCCCAACGATGACGACGCCGTACTTGGCACGCGAGACCAGCAACAGCAGCAGCAGTAGCAGTGGGGGACACAAGCCGCTGCTGCTGCCGCGGATCCTGCCGAGACCATACATGAACGACAACAGCAGTACCCAGACAAAGCTGAGACCACTCACAGCGTATCCAGGAGCAGCAACAGCACGACCTGTATCCCCCACGGATCCATCGATAGCAACAACAGCAGTGGACCCAGCGCTGTCGCTGATGACTCTCCTCCAGCGAGCGCAGCAAGAAGTACTAGGCCACAAGCGCAGCTTCTCGTCCGGTGACGAAGAAGAAGGAGACGAGGAGGACAGCAGCAGAGACCACAACTCACAGACGTGGACACCTGAGCGTACTCATAAGAAAGCCAAAGGACGGAAGCCGACGTACCTGGTGCGCAAGGAGGAGAAGGACTTGCTGATCGACGAAGTGAGCAAGCTCCAGGCGCAGGTAGACTTCCTGCGCGAACGCAGCGGCATCATCGACTGGCAGAGCAAGGACAAGCAGCTGCAGCAGAAGGAGATCGCGAATAATATGATGCGTGAGACCGTGCGCAACCAGCAGTTCTCGTTCTTCAGCGCGCAGTCGGTGATCTCGGAGCTCATGTCGGGCGGCGCGCAGCGGTGTCCGATCGATACGTACATCCACCTGGGCAAGGACTGGGCCAAGCGACGCGAGACGCTCGTGGCGCTCAAGGCGCAGAAGCTGCACGACGCGCAGCGGCTGCTCGAGAAGCGCACGCAGTTCATGGACCCGACCCGCGAACTGAGCGAGGACTCGAGCTTCGTGACCGAGACCGGCGACTACTGCACGATCAACTTCCAGAGCATCCCGCTGAAAGGCGCCAAGTGCGTCAAGCAGGTCTACGACGCGCTCCAGTTCCACACACAGAACATGGAGCACAGCATCTCCGAGGTCATGGGCACGGTGCTCACGAGCGACGGCGACGACAACTGGGACAAAACGATCCTGCACCGGCGGCTCGTGCACTCGAACGTGCGCGACGTGCTCACCGAGTCGAACTTTGTGGTCTTCTCCGAGTTCTACGACGACCGCAAGAAGGACCAGTGGTCCAAGGACACGCGCGGTAGCAATAGCAACAGCGGCGAGGGCATCGTGGGCAAGCAGCTCGGCGTCATCGTGCTCGACTTTGTCGACGAAGACGAGCTCTACCCGTACCGCACGCGCCAGTGCGTGCGCCGCGACGTCACGGGCGTGATCACGCTGCGGGCGGTGCCCTGCAAGCCCAAGTGCGTGGACAATGGTGCAGGTGGCGTGAAGCAGTCTCAGCAGCAGGAATACGCCGTGGTGATCACCAAGTGGATCATGCTCAAGCTGCACCACAACAGCGCGATCATGATCCCGGACCTGAAGATGCGGGAGCTCAAGTCCCGGATCAGCGAGATTAGCAACGCGCTCGTGCGCGCCGTGCAGGAGTCCACCGTGTTCCCAGTCCAAGCCAGTATCTCGACCAATGGCCAGGGTATCAGCAATAGCAGTACCAGCAACAACAGCAGCAGCGCTGTCCAGGCAGCAATAATCTAATAGCGAGTGAGGTACCACCGGTAGCATAGCATAGTGAGTGATGAATTATAGGCTCGTAGGAACAAGATTTTGGCTCTTCCATAGTATCATAGTTAGGAAGGAAGCGTCCGCTCCAGTCTAAAAGAAAGTGTATTGTACTCTTTTCGAAATTGGTTTTTGAAACTGGTTTGGCGCTTTTGTATCAAGCACAACAAAACGTTTGATATTCAAGAACCATTTTCATCATCAATCACCGTGGCATTGGCGGTGGTGCTTGGTGCCCTTGGGCTTGCCCGTGAGGCTGCTGTCTTTGGGGCTGGGACGCGTAGACCGCCTGGCGGATCGCAGTGATGATCGAGTCGCTCACCTGCTCGATGCCGCGCTTTATGCGCGTCTGGATCTCCTCGGGGATGTAGAAGTCCGTCTTGTGCACCTTGAGTAGCGCCCATCGCATCATCACCACCACCAGCTCGTCTTCCTCATGTAGCACACTGTTATGGAAACTGTTGGGCGCCTTCTTCGGGTCGTTCTGGAACTTTTTGCGGCGAAATGACGAGATCATTACGAGACACGTCACGTCCTGGCGCACACGTTCGTTTGGACGGTATGGATAGAGTTCGTCGTCGTTCACAAAGTCGAACACCATCACACCCAACTCGCCTGTAGTCGTGGTCGCATTTGGCGACGAGTGGTCGTGGATGTGGGTGTTCCGGTCGTGGTAGAACTCGGAGAAGATCACGCTGTTGATATCGAGCTGCACCAGATTCGAGATTGTCGAGACCATGCGGTGGTGCGCGACACCCTCGGAGCCCCAGATGTCGTCGTCCTCGCGGATCGTGATGTCGCCCAGCGCCTCCGTGATGTTGATCTCCATGTTGAACGCGAAGTTTAGGTATGTGTCGAAGACCTGCTTGGCGCTCTGCAGCCCTTCGAACGGTGTGACGTCGAACCGGATCGAGCAGTAGTCGCCCTGCACGTTCTCGAACCGCTGTGCGTCCGTAAACGGCTTCGAGTGGTCCAGCGTCCGGCCGCGCTCGATGAGGAATGTGACCGCATCGTCCAGTTTCTCCTGCTTCATCGCTAGCAGCGTCGCGCGCCGATGTGTTGGGTCGATCCCCAGCTTGATGTTTGTCTCGAAGGGCTTGTTGTCCTGCTCTTGCTGCCGCCATTCATTGATTACGACGACCACAGAAGCGTTAGACAGAAGCATGTAAACCTTGATCGCGACTGCCACGTTCTGTACGTCGCTCCTGCTTTGCTAGCAGCTACACTGTACACCTGCAGCTTACCATGGACTGCGCTAGCATGCACCGTGTGTTGGCTAGCACGAGCCGCTGGCTGCGGATTGCATTGCGCAGCACGCGGTTGTCGCGCTGCTGGCGACGGATCTGCTTCCACTGCTCCATGAGCTCCTCGCGCTCGCGGAAGAACGCCATGCGCGTCTCCATCTCGCGAAGCTCCGCCAGCAGCACTTCCTTCTCTTCCTACATATTATTGTTGTTCACACAAAACGCAGCACAGAACGAAGAGCTCATTTAACAACGACGCACGCAATAGCAAAGGGGCTACTAACATCAGTGCCAACAACGCACCTTGCGCATGTAATATGTGCGCTTGCGCACTTTCTTGGGCTTCGTCCCTGCTGCTGTTGCTGCTGCTGAGCCTGCTGCTGCGGTGGTCGAGCTCGGCCGGGACGACACACCATCAACGATCTCCTCCTCGGTCTCGTTCCCGCTCGGCGCGCTCAGCGAGAGCGGAGGCGACTGCTGTCGGAACACCAGGTCGTCGCCCATAGTCAGCGGAGGGGACGGTGCGCGCTGTGCAGACGCTGAGGACATCCGCCGGATGGACGGCGCGAGCGGAAGTGGGGAGCGCTGGGGCTTGGGCGGTAGCGTCGTCGTCGTCGTCGTCGTCGTCATGTTCATGTTCATGTTCATCATGTTCATGCGCGCCGCTATTTGTGGGGAGCGAGCAGCGTAATCGTGGGATCACACCCCTTTGTGCCGATGTCCTTAAAGTGAGCTCGCTCATTGTTCTCAGCTTTATGTGGGGATAAACCCATCTGGCCATTTGGATCACGCGCACGCAGCCATTTGACCCAAATGTTCGAGCGATTTGTACGTGTTTGGCTCAGTTTCTTGGCCCAAATGTCCGCCTGCCATGTTGCTCATTTTCCCACTTCTTTTTCTATTGTTTTCCGAGCTAATGAGGTTTGACCCACTTGTCCAGGCCAAATAAACAGCATTTGGCTCGGATTCTTGACCCAAATGTCCGACAGTCCAATCCTCTCCAATTGCATGCCTACGCCTCACAAAAAGCAAGAGGTTTTCTGGCACAAACAGAAATCACTGAGCCTATCCTACAGCATGTTAAATACAAATATGCTTCATACTAGGTTTAGATTGCTCCGGTTCACCCAAGATGAATCTGGACCAAACAGGTTCAGCTGTGGGTGAAAGGGTGGCTCAGAAGTTTCGTGTGCAACTTGTGTTGAAAGCTAAGTTGTCATCCGATCAAAAGTCGACGACATGCAGACGCCATAATGAGTGTGGAAGACCAAGGCAGTTTTGACTCTGAGATACCAGACACATCCAGAAATGAAGCCAGAACCATCAAAAGCTACGTCCACTCATAAAACGATGGCCAAGATCCTCCTCCTTTGGCAACTGATGCTTGGTACCAGTTGGCTCTTCCCGCCTCGTTTCTTGTCCTTTGATCTCTGATTTTGACTTGATTTGCGAATTGAGCAACAGGGCAACAGCGCAATCTGTTCTCGCTCAGATGTGTGTGGCCGAGTCGCACAGGCCAAAAGCCCACAACGCAAAGCAAAGCAGAGGACGGCAAGACGCTCCCACGTGACATACAAAACTCCAGTGTACTCCACTAAGTCAACAGCGCACCTGAAATCACTCGATCGATCAGTCGGCCTGACTCTGCTCCTCGAGCATCTTCTCTTAGAAAAAATCCCATTTTGGGCCGAAAGTAAACATCTGAAAGCCGATTACTGGCTCTGTGTCGTGTTCTGGAGCGTGATCTTTATCGCACTGTCGATTATTCGCGGGATGATGTGTGGACGGTAATCGTCACAATCCTCCATTTGCATTTGCGTCCTGACAACACAGCCGAACCGAGCCTGTTACATTCGGCATTTTCGCGGGTGGCTCCGGATTATTCCTTATTGTGGCGTTGTATCGAGAGAGAGAGAGAGCGTTAGGTGTCTGTCTGTTGATTCGGAAAAGCCTTCTCTCAGCGAAAAACAAACCAACAAGTGGCTGACGAGACGATGCGCTTCGCCAATATCAATCCCAATCTAACGCTTTCGTCACTCCTTCTAATCTTTCTGAGCGTTAAAAGAACAGACAGACAGACAGACAGTAAACCACCGACAACCAACCTGACTCCCCCATGGTCCACGTGTCGAGGTCCTAGGCATCGTGTCTGAGGATGTCTAATCTTTGGCCAGATGCGATTCGCTCGGGGCTGATGTTTACCCACCACCGTGCCCGCTATCCTTGATGGATTAGTCCCCTGTCGTCCCCTTCTCCCCCATCATCACTGCCAGCGCAGCCCGCCCGCGGTGAGCGGCCACCAGCGTTGCCTTCTTCCGCGTGCCGTCCCATCATGCGCGCACGTTTGATCAAGTCCTGGCGATGCAGTAAACCAGTCAACCACCACCTGTAACTCGAACGAACGCCCGAAACCAAAATCAACCAAGCAAGCCTGAGCATGATGTACACAACATAGCGAGCCCTTGGCTAGTAGGCAAGTCGGCAAGGAAAGCAAGCACGGACGCTTAACCAGCTGGCCGGGTCGATTGACATGAAAATGAATGCAATCCAGAAGGCAAAGCACCGCGGCTTATCATTGTTGCCTAAAAGCGAGAGCAATCTTGCAGTTGCCATTGATCGCTCTCCCCAGCCGTCCTCACATCACACTTCACAAGGCAAATCTAGTCGATCAAAACCCCAGCAGCTCCAATCCAACAGCTCCAATCCGATCCTTCCGGCTCCACTGCACACGAGGGGAAGGGCCAAGTGGCCGTAATCGTCGAGCAAGAGAAAGGCCGTGGCCATAAAGCATACGCTTTCGCTCAGAAACAAAGGTCCACATGTTTGCGTTGCGCACAAAGGCTACGCGATGAAAGCAATCCGCCGCGCGTGATTTGATTTCGATTCGGAGGGGCGGGAGGGAGGCGTGAGTTTTCGCGCTCGTGCTGCTTTCTCCTCCTCACTTTGCGATTCGGCACAAAAGGCACAGACACCACAGAACAAGGGAAAAGTAGGAGCTTGCAGATCAACAATAGCACAGCCACACAGGGTCACGACAGTATCGTCACCACTCACTGCCTCTCCACCAGGTCCCGCCTCCCGCTACGCTTCTTCCTTCCACTGGACGCAAAGAACGCAGAAAAAGTTATTTCTTACGACCAACAAGAACAAGAGAGTGAGAGAGTTTGGGAGAATCCAGCACCACCAAGGCGACTCTCCACTGCCAGTCGATCAGCGGTGTGTCGATTTCTCCGAGTCGACAAGTCTCCCGTGGCATCGTCCGTGTGGGTAAGTGGATCTCTATTCTTCGCAAAGGCGCGACTGGTCGAGTCCGAGACGAGAGAGCGTAACCGCTGCTCTTATCAGCCATCCACATCATACTTACGAGCCTTTTCCTTTCTTGTCGCTATTTACAGCTCCTCTTCTCCCTCGCTCGCCAAGTCCTACCGCCTCAGCTTAATCCAGTGCGATCGGTCCGTCAGTCTCCAGTCGTCATTCTTCCTCGCACACCACGCTGTCTGCCTATCTGTTGACAGCGCCCCTCCCCCTGCACGACTTGATCTCCTATCAACACATCTCAAGCTGCTCTCGATGTTGCAAATGAGCGGCGAGCATCACCAGCCATATCCGCACCGCCCCTCGTTCGGGATGCCCCTGCCGCCACTGTCCTCTGCGACGGCGTCGTCGTCATCATCTCCGCCGCCTGCTCTTCCGCGTCGGCTCCCGTCGTTCACGCGAGCGCGCATGCCGTCGCCCCCGCCGTCGACGTCACACTATCATCAGCCCCACCAGCATGGCTCGTCCGCCTCGTCCTCAGCGGCGTCGTCCCCAGCAACGTCTCCTGCGACTTACCACCGCCACAGCCAAAACCAGCAGCAACACTCGCCTCAACAGTACGCGGCGGTGAGCGGCATGAAGCGCCTGCGGGTCGCGCACACCACGAGCGCGAGCGTGCACCCGTCCGAGCACGCGGCGATGCTCGTGAACGCCCAGCGCAAGGCGAACCGACAAGAAGAGGACGTGTTCATCTCGGGCGCCTACAAGTCCCAACGCAAGCCCGCCCAGAACGCCACGGTAAGATCCACATCGGTCTTTCTACAGGCGTGCGTCGTTAATTGATCATTTTTCTCTCTTATCATGCGCTCCTTACCAATCATTACCAGCATGAGCTCCGATCGCTCCGCCAGGACGCCGCGCAGATGGAGTACCAGATCCAAGTGCTGCGTGCGCACTGGAAGCAGCAACTCCCGGACCGCAAGGTGCTGCTGCGCGCTTGTGAAGCTGCCAAGTCCAAGTGGATCACCACGCAGGCCGAAGAGCTCAACCGGCAGCTCAAGGAGCAGCTCCTGCAGCAGCAGCTGTACCTGGCGTCGCTGCAGAACCTCGTGCTGCAGTCGCCGTTCTTCGACCAGTCGCGCAGTAAAGAGGTCTTTGAGGCCGTGCACACGTACATGCAGCTCGGCGACTCGCTCGGCGAGAAGCAGCGCCGCGACCAGCTCCACGCGCGCTGCGACATCGGGATCCGCATGGCACCGTCGATCGTGAACCGCTTCCTGCGTCCGCATGCGCAGAAGGCGACGGTCGAGACGCCATTCTCGCACACGAGCATCATGTGCGACGGGGACTTCACGTTCGCGTCCAACCTGCTGGTGTGCCGGATCCCGCACTCGTCGCTGCTCGCGGTCGCGGACGCTGTCGCGGTGTACTTCGCGAGCCTGCAGCACGAAGTGAAGAACCACATCGGCCTCGTGAGCGACTTCAAGTTCATCGAGCACTTGACGGACATCAACCACTACGCGCAGATCAAGTGCCAGAACGGACCGGAGATCACGTCGGTGATGAACACGACGTTCGCATCGCACGTGAACGAGGACCGCGCGATCTTCGTGACCGACTTTGTGGACGACGACGTGTTGTACCCGGTGCGCAAGCAAGGGGACGGCTCGATCATGCGCGACACGTGCCTCACTTTGGTCCTCGTGCCGACAATCGACGAGCTCACGGGCCAGCCGCAGATCCTGCTGCAGCGCGTGGCCACGACGCGATACAACCTCCCGCCAAACTCGCGCGCGGTGCACCACGACATCAAATCGACGCTCCAGTGGTTCAATGGCGACCTGCTGCTCAAGGTGATCTGCCAGCAGCTCGAAGAGCAGCAGGGCCGCGCTGTTTGAACGAGCGTACGCGTTAGAGAGAAGAATAGAACCAGTAGTAGAACACAGTAGTAAGTATTTGAACAATAGTAATTCGATCAAATCCAGGATTTCATTCAGGCAATAACTTAAACAATCAGATCACAATACACATCTAATGAAAGAGAGAGGTCGCTTCGCTCGGATGGGTGTCCACTCGAGATGGACAAATCAACCAAAAGGATCCACTCATAGCCCATCCATCCATCAGTGTGCAACTTGGGACTGGAGCTCCCTGCACACGACGGCCATGAGCAGGTCGCCGTTGAGGAGCGCGGTCGTGGACTTGACGTCGTCGTGCAGCTTGCGTGATGTCGCTGGCAGCGCGTACCGGTTCACGAAGAGCCACTGGAGCAGCACTTGGTGCTCCCCCGTCTCCTTGTCCTGCATCGCGGTGATCACAATGCTGTTTGTGCAAAAACAACCATATCAGTAAGTCAACAGGCTTCGGTGGGATGCAAGATAGACTTTTGGAGAGCTCAGAAACGTACGCTGATGTGGTCTCGAGCTCACGCTTCAAACCGTTGGCATCCTTGTCGTTATCGTCCTGGTCGACAAAGTCGCTGAGCACCACGCCGCGGTGCTCGGTCAACTGGGCCGCAAACACCGAGTCCTGCGTGGACGTGACGCCCGAGGCTTTATTGCAGTAGCGCATGCGCGAATACCACGTTCGCTGTCGCTTGTGTACCAAGGAGGGCTTCGGTAGCTCTTCGTTGGTATCTTCATTCTCATTGTCATTGTCGTCGTCCTCGATATCCACGTCGATGCCCAGACAGCGCTTGAGCTCCAGCGGCAGCGTCTCGCTGTACACCGTCGCGGCGTTGAACACCTGCTCAACGCTCAGGTTGCGCAGCTTGCACACAAACATGCTCGCCACGTACGTGAACTCGGTGTCCCCCATGATGCTCGTGTGCGAGAACGGCACGGACGTCGACGCCTTGTCCACGTGTGCGTGCGCGAAGCGGTTCATGACCGCTGGAGCGAGCCGCAGCGACGTCTCGCAATGAGTGTCAAGCTTGGTCTTCCTAGTCTTATTAGACGCCGAACCCTTTGCTGGTAGCCGCAATGGCAAATGCAGACACTCGAAGACGTCCTTAGCTCGCAGCACCTGCAGCAGAGGGCAGTCCGAGAGCATGAGGCTCTGGATGCTCGCGAAGAAGAGCTGCTGCTGCAGCAGCTGCGCCTTGAACTGTTTGTTCACCGCGGACGCGCGCTTGGATTCGCGTTTCGCGAGCGCCGCGTCGCAGGCGCGCGAAAGCAGGTCGCTGTCCACACCCAGGCGCCGCCACTTGAGCTTGAGCGAGTCGAGCTGGTACTGGAGCAGCGTGGTCTCTTCACGGAGCAGGCGGAGCTCATGCTGTGCGTTATAAGCAAGAGCATGGGTGTGAGCGTGAGTGCGATCTAATATGGGTATGCAAGTAGAGAATCGTTGTCCTTACAGTGGCGGAAGACGCCGCGCGGCGCTTCGGGGCTCGCTTTGGTACATTGGCACCGTTGTTGCTGCCCTTGCTGGTGAACACGTTGTCATCGTCATCATCGTCACGAGCAGCTCCGTGTTTGCTGTTGTTGGCAATGGAGGACTCGTGAGGATTAAACGGTCGCTTGTGGGTGGTCATGAAGAGCGGGGCGGTGAGAGACGATGAAGACATGGCGGAGTGCTGCTGGAGGTAGGTGCTGCTGGGGGGCATCGCTCTCCTGGCGCTCTATCGGTTCCTTGGTGCTGCTGAGGTCGTGAAGGCTCTTTGAGCAATGCAGACAGCGACGGACAGCGCATCTGGCTGGGGAAGGAAGGAAGGAAGGCCTTGGAAGTGTTTAGAGAGCGAGCTTGTGGTGCTGAGGCGATCGTAATAGGCAATCAGCAGGATGAGTTCATGTTTACTCTTCTCTTTTTGGTTTTGAAAGGTCTTGCGAAGGGTGAGTATTCACCTTGTATAACAAGTAAGCGTTGTGATTAGCGTCAAATAATGCACTAGCATGTGTATACAGGTTTTATATCGCAGTGATAAACCCGTCTATCGTATTGTCTGGACAAACCCAAAGGTTCACAAAGGACTGGCAAAGCAAATAAAAAGCGGCAGAAATTGTATCAATCGATCGATAACAACAGGCGCGCGCCTCAGCCTTTTTGGCTGAGGAGAAACAATCGTTTCGCAACATCCACCCACCAGCATCCACTCTCCTGAGTCTTCGTAGTCGGTTTGATTACTTTTGGGCTCGGCGTGCCTGTCGTAGTCGTCTCATCATCAGATGAGCGGCATCTGGTTTTCTTTATTTCTTTGACTTGACTTTTCCGTTTTGTGTGGATATGACGGTCTGTGGCTGCCAAGCGTCTGTCATCAAATGGGATCAGAGAATGAGAATGAGACCTCGCTTGCTGCCGCCCAAAGTCATCAAATGAGATCGAGAGTTTCTCATGATTACAGATTATGCACGCGTGAGGCTTTTGGGGGTCACGTTTGCTTTGCGTCGAGAAGGCGGCCACATTCCTTTCTCCTTCTCCACTTCGCCTTTGCTCGATTGGAAAGCTGTGGCTGGCAAGGCTCGCAAGTTGTACCGAGAGCTTTGGCGGTGGAAACTAGCCCAATGATCGACTGGGACGGGTCCAAGGTTTACCTTTCCCTTCTTCGAAGAGGGCGATTTACTATTGAGAGAAGCAAGCAAGCTGTTGAAACGAACGAACGAGAGCGATCGCGCAGAATACTCTCTGCGGAAAAGAAAGCGCGCGTCAACATGTTGATGATCCGGAGAGATTGATCAGACACGCGTTCAACATTTTTCTCCTCGCTCTTCCTCGTAAAGTGCTGCTGCTGGTTGGTCTCCCATTGGTCCCCATTATTGCGACGACTTTCACCACTCATCATCAGTCAACAATCGCTAGCCCAATGCACTAAGCCTCATCCTATCTGCTCGGGCTCTGTTCCTTTCAGTCCTGGGCTCGGGACGACGGATCTTAGCATTGATCCCCCCAGTCAGGCAGGCAGTATGATGTGGATTTGATCTCTTGAAGGCGGTAAGAGATCAGTTTGGTGACTTTGAAGACTAGCACAGGCGGGTCGCCTGTAAGAGGGATGTAATAGAGCGATAGACTCTGGTAATAATCAGTCGGATTGGAAGGACCGAGCAGGGTGAATGATGAATCTGTGAGCAGCGTGCTACTAGTATGAAACACGCGTCGTTCCATACGATCGCTCGCACTCACAGGGGTTGCCACTCAGCCAGCGCCCTCGACATTCAGCATTCAGCCATCGCATGCACGCATGGGCTTGCTTTGATGGTTCGTCCGCCATCTCAGATCAGGCACGTCTACTAAGTCGACAGAAAAGAGACTGAACCAACTGGTGTCGACCAAAGCGAGCAAGAAAGAGCCAGAAACGAATTTTTGGATTTGTGTGAGTCACTGGGTGATTGCTCTCCTCCTTAAATCGACTTTACGATAAAATCGACAGTAGTCTCCACCTAAATAAACCAAGCGAGGCCATAATGTCGACTTTATATTTTGAGAGTAGAAATCGGAGAAGTCACAGAAGTCGCCTCAGCCATTTCCACCATGCCATGGGAAGGAAGCCCGAGCCTGAGGGTGAGAGGATGCCAGCAGCACTTGGGAAAATCCAGATGCATTTGTGGTTACCTTTACATCCGCTTACTTATAGTGGCTTGAGCTATCCAAGATTCCATCCATTATCCTACCTGCGCCCTAATCTCCCTCTCTGCTCAAATAAATACAGCTTACATTACATAGCTATCAAATAGAGAGCTCTTCATAGCTCATGCTGCAGTGGTGCTGCTGCTACTACCACTCGCCTGCATCGCCTCGCAGAGCAGCGCCAGAGATAGGTCGCCGTTGATGTACGGCATCGCGCGGTTGATCTCCCGGAAGAGCAGCGCCGAGTTCGAGAGCAGGTTGTAGCGGAACACGTGCAGGCGACGCAGCAGCACGTAGTACTGGCCCTGGGCTTCATCGTAGTGGCGCGTGAACGTCGAGCTGCGAGCGATTCCCAAACAAATCAACCTGATTAGTCAGTCCATCAATCAAAATCACCCAAAGCAGACTCATCGCGATACTCTTATAAGCGACAATAAATAACTCACATGTTGCACGAGTCGATCTTGTACTCGTAGTCGTTGCGAAGCAGCTCGTCCTCGTCCGTGAAGTCGGTCACGATGACCGCGAGGTCGTCGCTCACGAGCTCCGCTGCGAACGCGATGTTGGACGTCAGGCCGCGCAGCTCGCCGTCGCGACGCGTCACGCGCACGTAGCTGCGCTGCTCGCCTAGTTCATGGACGATCTCCGTGTCCGTGTGGACGCCCAGGCGCTTGGTCATCTCGCTCTGCATGCCCTTCTGAGAGGTCACCGCGGCTTCGAACACGCGCTGCAGACCCGAGCCCACCACACTACTTTGCATCGGGATATTGCACATGAAGATGTTGGAGATCAGCGTGTGGGTCTCATTGCTGCGCGCGCTCGTGCGCGAGTACGGCACGAGCTGGGACGACGCCTGGTCCATCGGAATGTTTCGCGTGAACGACTCGACAACCGACGGTGCCATGCGGATCGCGAGGTCGAAGCGGCTTTGCAGCTGCTCAATGCGGTCCTCGACCCGCGTGCCCAGGTGCAGGAAGCCGTGCATGCGCTCGAGCATCTCGTCGCACACGCAGCCCATTTGCCAGAGCGGCGCACCCGAGAGCGTGCGCTGCAGAAGCGCGTAGTAGAGCTGCTGCTGGAGCAGCTGCGCCTTGAGCTGCGCGTTCACGCTCTCGACCTGGGCCGTAATCATCTTCTGCTTGGCGGCCTCGCACGCCGCGTACCTCGCGCGAGGGTCGGGCAGCGCCGCATGCCACTTCTTGCAGATGCGCTGGAGCTCCGTCTCGAGCCGCTGGGACTCTTCTCGCAGGAACCGAACCTCGTGCTGAATGAAGCAAAGTAGGGGAAAATTAGGAATTAGTAAGAGTCTGTTGTCAGTTGAGCTGCTCGTATAGTCGACATGTACACATAAGGCAAGAACAATCTGACTCACCGCTGGCGGGAGCTGGACCTTGCGCTCGGGGTGCGGCTGCGGACGCGTGGGCAGTTGGAGGGGCCAGTCCTCCATTTCGCCTCGCTGGCGGTCAGCAGCGCCAACAGCAGCATCACAATACTCGTCGCCTTCGCTGGAGTGGCCGTACTCGTGCCTGTAGAGCGCCGCGAGCGGTCGCTCCACGCCGAGCAGCGAGTCCATCGGTGCCACGCGCGCCGCAGTGATGCTGGAGTTGTCTTTGTCTCGGCTGCTGCTGTCTCTGCTGTTCCCACCTGTAAGAACAGCCGTCGACCGCGCCATGATCTTGGCGAACAGCGGCGTATTGAACGGCGGGTGCTCTCTCTCGCTGCCTGCTTGCAGAGCCATCATGTGATTGATATCTGGTAGAGGGTGAGCCTGAAGGTAGGTTGGGTTGGGTTGGTAGTGAGTGCAATGGCGAATGCTTCGAGGTCAGTCCAAAGTTCCGATAAAATGGAGGGAGGTCTCGTGCGTGGGGTTGGGAGCGAATTGAAGAGTGAAGGGAGAGTGGGGGGGGGAGAAAGTCTGCTGGACTGGGCCGTGGGAATTCTTAGAAACCACACACATACACACACGCAGGGAGCACAAGCGCCTAAGCTCCATGATTACGAGGAGAGGCCTTGCAGAGCGAGTAATAGATCCGAGCGTTTGTTGATGGCTGAAAATGGTGGAGGATAATCAGCGTGGTTTTCTGATTGCTTACGAGATCCACACTGAGTTTGTGTGGTGGTGTAGCGACCTCGCGTAGCGCGTGCTAGTCATTAAAGAGGCTAGTTTATGAGTTTGTTACATGCCATTTAGTGGGCAGCTTTTTAAAAGGGTGAGTATTAATAAAAGCTCAGAGGGAGATGGGCCAAGAGTCGGGTGGATGTGATTCGTCCGACTACTAAAAATGCGGACCCTCCAACAAACAAAATCCAAGCACTTAATGGAATTTCTGTGGAAAGATCAATTCAATCGTCCTCTGCGGAGAGACTCCTCTTCTCGTAGATCGTCTGCAAAACAATCCTCTCCCTCGGAGTTTTCGTTTAAGTGGCCGTTTCACAAACACCGCAATCCTCCCATGATTACTGGATAAACATTATCAAAAAGTATACGCTTTTCTTCCTGCTATGCGGTACCGTACGGTAACTGTGAACTGAGGCACTTTTTTTGGCTTTTGTGGTTTTGTGAGCGTTTATTCTCTCAGTCGCTGTTCTGGCGAGAGTTCATGTCGCCTATAAGAGCCGCATAGCCTGGACGGTTTCTGTTCAATGTGCTTGCTTTGCTCCTGCTGCTGCTGAGTGTCGTCCAGCTGCCTGCCGAAGATTTCGCTCTGGGCCCCTACCGACTGGGCTGTAGTCCATTGCAAGATTAGGATTCCTCGATCGAGAAGGGAGATTAAGCTCAAGGTTGGCTGGCCCTCGAGTCGTCTATAAGAGCTGAATGCCGGGTTCGCTCGTGAAGAGAATGAGCGAGCAAGTGTGGGCTTTGTTGGCGCGCTCTTCGCTCCACTCCTTCGTAAACAGCATGGCCATGGTGATGCTGTGATCTACAGATCAGCATGAGGTGTTGTTGCAGGTCCAGAGCTGAATACCTCAGGCGTCTATAAGAGTGGAAGGGCGATCCAACAACAACAACAACCAAGTCATCCATCTATCTCACGATCCGTAAGCAGGTAAACATTCCGATCGTTTTAATACTGTGATGCTGGTGCGCGAGCTCCGCGGACTTGCTCGCCTTCCCTTATACACCCAAAATAAGTGAACAGCATTCAGCCCCTTTCTGATTTTCTCGGATTCTCCGATTCCAAAGTAATCAAGCGTCTCGGTTCGCGATCATTAGTTTGCGCTTTGGTCGCCTCCCGTGAGTTGGTCGGTCGATCGTCTCGACGCTGTGAGCAAACAAATCGATGAGAGTGAATTGGATGTGCGACGCGCCTTCCTTATCTGGCGAGGGCAGTGCAGTGCGCCAGGCGGACGTTCGCCCGGTGCATTGCTGAAAGAAAGAGAGCGACTTGGAGAAGCAATTACGATCGATACGCTGAGGCGTTTGACCGAATATTTCGGTCTGGACTGGCTGGGAGCTTTGCTTTCTTAAGTCGACACAGCAATCCTTTTCATGACTCGAGATTCAGGATGTTGAAGGTGCATGCTGTGAAGTTGAATGAAAGGCTGAGCACATACACTTACGTCACGCGTGCTCTTATACGCAAACGTTCCATTCCATCATTTATTTGCCTTGGCGTCGACTGCTGATGATGCCCTGAACATATGCACATTTATACGAACAAATATCTACGATGATGATAGCGAGAGAAATACCGGCGCGCTCCACGATCTGCACCTTCAGGTAATCCCCGTACTCGCTGTGATGTTCCGACTTCGTGGTCGTTGCGATGATGCGACGAAGAGGTACGAACGAACAAAGAGGTTTCAGAAATGCCTCCCTCATATTGGAGATCGAACATCCAAGTCGCATATAAGAGCACGAATAATGTTGTATTTACGCGTTTGCTGTCGCGCTCCTCGGTCCACTCTGTCCTGTGAACTGCCTGCTCATTGAGTTGCTGTGTAAGAGAGAGAGAGCATGCGGCAACCAAAAGCAATCGTATCCCGCCTGAGACGCTGGGGCTTCTCTTAGAACAGGAAGCGACTGTCTGTATATCTACTAGGTCGGTGCAAATATATCTCCTAATTGAATGGGATTAATTAATTTGACGCCGCTGCTCGCTTCTTCTATAAGAGGTGACTCGGGCTGGCTGACTTATCTCCTCGTCTCCATTGAACAAAGGTGGTCGGTCCCGAGGGAGCACAGCATATCCTCAGCGACCCTCACAGACTCCAACATCGACTAACACCTTCTCGCCTCAACATAACAACAACAACAAGACCCCAACTACGCGCCATCGGAGATCACGACTTCTCGGTTCAGCTGCTGGGCCGTCTGGACGCTCTGCACGGGACCATCGGACGAACCTGATAGATCCAAGATCACCCGAGTCGGCACTGTTGAGTTCTCACGCACAACTGAGCTGCTCGCGACGACGGGTCCGACTGTTGTTGCTGCTGCTGGTACCGCGGACGCCTCAGGAGCGTCACTATCTGCATTGCCTCCACCACTCGGTGGTCCTCGCGGCTTCTCTCGCGCCTCTCGATCAAGCTGGTCCTGCAGATCCGCGTAGCTGTCCAGCACTTCGGAGATCTGCGCTTGGAAGATCTCGGGCGTTGTGAACCCTTTCGAGTACTTGGCCTTCTGCTCTTCGGACTGCAGCTCCGCATCGATCGACTTTGTGACTTCGTGGAACGCCTTGTCCACCGTCGACGTGCTCACATCCAGAAACGTCTTCCACCGCTGCATGGACTTGGTCGAGCTACCAGGAAACATCGGCGGCCTGTGAGCTGCTGTCGAAGCAGCAGCACTATCACGCCTGCTCGCTTCTTCGTCATCATCGTTGTCATCGTTGTCGGTATCCTTCTTGCTTTCGTCGCCTTCGCCATTGTTATGTGTGCCACCATCCGCATTCTCTGCTGCTTCGTCGTCGTCGTCATCGTCTTCCCCCTCAGACGAAGACGATGACGCGTGCCGCAACGTGCTCAGCATATCAACGATCTCGTCTCGCGCCGTCTCTGTCAGGTCGCTGTCGTCGATCATGCCGTCGAGCTCGCAGTTCCAGCAGATTTTCTCGTCGCCATAATCCTTCGCGCACTTCTTGTGGTAGTACTTGCCGCAGTCCTTGCAATGGATCAGGGTCTTCACCCACCTCTTCTCCTCGCAGATCACACACGGCTCCAGTTGGCGCACGACACGACGGCGATCGGGCTTCGGTGGACCACCAATACTACCCGCTGCAGTGACAATGCCTCCAGCAGCAGCTGTAAAAGTAACCTGTGGACCTGTTCGCGATGGACCCGAAGCGAAGAAGCCGGTCTGTCCGAGACCACTAACAGCACCAAACGCTGGGGTAAGGTGCTGATGCATGCTCTGACTACCGAACGCAGGTCTGTCGCCGCCGGTCAACACCAGTACTGGCTTTGCTGGGTTGACTCCTGCTGCTCCCGCTCCTGTTGGTGTCGGTGGTCCGCTGATGTCGTCCCCGCCATCGCTGCTGTCATCGTCGTCCGAGTCCGTGAGATTGGTCAGATCCACGACCTCGAGCAGCTGCAGGTGCAGCTTGCGCGTCTCTTCTTCGTCGTTCAAGGGCTCGTCGTCGTCGCCATCGACAAGATCTTTCATGAAGCTCATGAAGTCCGCGCTGCACTCTCCCAACGCGAGCGGCTTGGAGATCCGTTTCGCGATCGTGATAACCTCGCGAGCCTGGGTCACAACTTCCTCTTTATTCGCAACCGGATGGCTCGATAGAGTCAGGACAGCAGGGGTATTCGCTTTCTCATCCTCCGTCGTCGACACTGGAGTCGCACTGGATACAGAGACCGGGGTCGCTTGAGGAATCTTCTTTCTTGCCAGCAAAATGGTGGTGGTGGTGGCTGTTGTTGTTGTTGTGGGTGATGACGATGTCGTCGCTGACGACGTTGCAGTAGATCTCTCGCACTCAGCACTGGCGGTTGTGGTAGCACGAGCAGCTTCGCTGCTGCGATTGATATTGGCTGGAAATGCAGATGACTCATGCAACAATGGCGCTGGTTCTGTCGGCTTTGAGGCGGGCACTGGTACGGGTGTGCCAATTGGCTTCACGGAATTGGCTGGGATGGCTGCTGACTTGGAGACAGGAGCTGGCACCTGGCGTGGTGGTGGAGGTCCCACAGTAGCGACTGGCGGCGTGGCTGTTGGCTTTGAGACAAGAGTCGGTTGCTGTGGTGGCGGCACTGGTCGCGCTGCGGTACGCGAAGATGGTGTGGCTTGTTGAACGCTCGGTGTTGGTCCGTTCACTTCAGCCCTCGCGGCTGGAGGCTTCGATTCAACACTTTGCACACTTGATTCTCTCGGTGACACCGGCACCACGTTGACTTGGCGTGCTGGGACAATTGGCTGCGCTCCTCTAGGTACGTGGCGACTTTCTGGAGCAGATGCAGATGCGCTAACAGCAGATGAAGATGTCGCTGCCGTTGTCGCACTGACCGAATCTGATGGGATCGTCGCTGGTCTACTTGGGATAACTGCAGTCGCTGGTGCAGGATATTGCGAATTGCTCGGCGGCGTCGCTCTACCGTTTTTTGCTGTTGCCGCATTCGTAGCTCTCTCTTGAGCAGAAGCCGCTCCTCCTCCTACTCGCTGCTGCTGATGATGTTGTTGTGGCTCCGGCACTTCGTTCTGCGCTGCTATCTTTGATCGTCTGGCCACGTGCAAGCCGTCGTGCACGGTCGAGAAATCGCTCGCGTTGAACTCGACCGACTGGAACACTCGCGACTGAAAAAGCCCCGCACCGCGCGTCGAGAAGACCAGCTCCTGAGAGCTCTCGTCATCGTCTCCGAGCTCGATCGCCTGCTCTTGACAGTTCCCGAACGCAGTTCTCTTTAGCGACCGAGTCGACGAAGCAGGAGCAGAAGGTGACGCGGACGACACTCTTGAGTCTGTTTGCTGCTGTTGTGGTGGTGCTTCAGCCGCCGCAACACCAGCATTCGAGGACACGGTCGGGACCGAAGCTTGGATTTTAGCTGGCTCTTCTCGTGCTTTTTGGGCGACTGGAGCTGTTGGTGCTGGTGCTGGTGGAGCAGCCTTCTCTTTCTCTTTCTCTTGGGGCACTCCAGGTGTTTCTAGAGAAGGCGTAACTATAGGGGGACCAACGACAACATTCCGCACGGGCGCTGCGGTGGCGAGTACGGCAGCTGGTTGCTGAGAGAGTACAACAGGAATAGCAGCATTACCTTCAACCCCGGAAGAGCCCCTTCGCGCGCGCAATTTCACAGCAGCTGCCGCATCAGCCGGTGGGAAGTCGATCGGATCGAACGCAACAACTGGGAATCGTCGACTGAGAAACGACGACTTTCCCTCTTGCTCATCTTCATCACTCGTCATTGCGGTCTCTCGCTCTCTGCCCTGCGGTTGAAGCGCCACTGCTGCAGCTGACGAGGAGGTCGTACCAGTTGCTACTGCTGCTGTCGGTATTCTTGCGGCTGCAACTGCTGACCCAACAAGAACTGCCGATGCTGCACCTGGTCCCGTCCTCACTACGGATAACTTCGTCGTGGCTGTGGTACTGGTAGCTGGTGGTTGGACTCGAGGTTCTCGTCCGCTGGGTTTGCCGTTGTTTCCAGCAGCGGCATTAATGTTCTGCTTGGTCCCATCCGCAGACTTCACGTCATCATCGTCATCGTCGTCGTCGTCAGCCTCATCCGACGACGAGATCAGATCGATCACTTCTCGACTATTGCCAGCGGTGCGAGGTCGCTTGTTCGGCCGTGACGAGGCACCTGGGCTCTCAGCCACCGAAGACGCAGCTCCTGATGTCGCATTGCTGCTGCTACTCGCATCGACATCTTGAGCGATGCCGTCCTTCTCGTCCGTCTCGTCCGCCTCGCTGGTGGTCTTGTAGCTTGTATCCAATCCCGCTTTGCGCTTCGCATCTAGACTCTGCCGCTGCTGTACAAGCACCCTCTGATACAGGTCTTTGGCCTGCGACGACGGCTTCTCTGCCTGTTGCGAGCGATGACTCTCGCCACTCGCTCTGCGGTTCACGTCTGACGACGAATTCGATCTTGTGAGCGTCGCCGACTGCGATTGAGACTGAGACTGCGAAGAGGCTGGCGACTCACTGTCGGGAGTGATCTTGGCGCCGAGCGATGAATTCCGGCGACCGCCGTTCCTGTACGCGTCGATCGGCAGTCCGTGCCGCAGTCCCGTGACGATCCCTGTGCGAGGCAGTGGCACGGGCGTCTGCTTCTTCAGGATCGCTGTTTTCGGGGATACAGGAAGAGCAGCCACATTGGCGGGCGACGCCTTGCCGCTGCCACTATTGACACCAGCAGCAGTTCCAGCACTGCTACTACTACTGCTACTGCTACTCGCTGTTGTTGCTGCTGCTTCTTTCTGCCGACAGGGCTCGCACGTCGTCCACTCGGTACTAAAGTTCAAGCAGCCGCAGAGTTCGCACGTAATGCTCGCTGACGACGACGCTGCTGCTGCTCCTCCCGCTGTTGCCCCTGGTGACAGTCGCGGCTGGCTCCTGTTGTTACTGCTGCTGCTGGGGTTGTTGTTGTGGTGGTAGTACTGCAACGATGGAGCGCGGCCACTCATTGCTCTCGTGGCGCATACACTAGCAGCAGTTAGTTAGAAAACAAAGCGATGCGAGTCTGACTGGAGCTTCTTTTCTCCGCGCGTGACCTGACGAAATGGAAGCTGACGGAGCAGAACGACACACACACTCTCTCACACACACGAGAGAGAGAGATAGAGCGGGGCGATAGACAGACAGGAAAGCGCTGGGCGATGCGGCGGTGCTGGAGCTACGGCACGCGCGACCTGGACGGCGTGACGAGTGGCTTCTTCTCGAGTGGAGCACTTCGTCCGCGAGGCGCCTCGAAGAAGGTGATTGTGCTTTTTCGCTCTTTTTACTTGGGCAGGATTTTGAGATGTTGACCAAGCGCGCAATTGGTGGAGAGAACCGTCAGAATAAGTGCGTTTGGCAGTTAATTTGTGAAATATGCTGGTTGTGTTGTACCATAACTCAGTACTTTTGTCAAGCCTCACCTAATCCAGTACACACTTTCATTTTCTAACTTAACTCAGTACGCGATGATTTTAGCCCTAGCCCTTGTGGGACATTCCATTGTTAACTTCAAACGAGTATGAAAGGGTACAGTGCTGGCCAATGCTATGGGGACACACTTTTTTGTGAAATTTGTTTATCAATACTTGCCGTTTGAGGCTGAAAATTGGCCAGGATGAAGCTATTAGAAAACGCGTTCTGGCAGTGCTATCCATTTGTTGAGCAGCAC
>JAADVN010000259.1:0-23974 GCA_023335535.1 Globisporangium spinosum
CAATCCGAGTCCACGTACATCCTGGCATGTAGTTTGAATCGGACATTGGCAAGCAAAAGAAGATCAGTTTGTCGATTCTACTGTATACAGTCGCAGCGAAGCAACAGTTCCATTTGGGAAACGCACCAAGATCGGGTACTTTGATGTGTATACTTGTATACACGCTTGTAAACTTATAGTGGACTTTGCACGAGAGTGTGTTATGGGAATATAGCAACTTTCGACTTTAACGACTAAAATATCGAATTTCCCGATTTATCCACTCAAGATCATTTTTATGTACTTATAAGGCTACAATAGAAATGTGATTGCCGATGACGCAGTCTATTTTAATAAATCTACTGGTGTGTTCATCAAGAGCGACAAAAATTGTTGTTGTAGTCAGCAAGATCAGTAAATCTATGAGTGTGCACATTCGTGATTAATATTTACAAAACTAGACTTTTGGGTGGCTGTCAAGCAAACCAAAGTGGCAAAGTGGTTGGGCACGAAAAAGCTGCCGCATTCATTTCCCACACACAACGAGCAGAGCAGTAATGGCGGCCGTGAACGACGACGCATCCAGCAGCCAGCGCGCGCGAATCGTCGCACGCTACGACAAGCTGCTCGGCGCGTTCGGAGAGGACCCGTTCAAGGCGACGTCTGTGCTCCAGCGAACGGAGGACGCGTCGAAGATCATCGATGACGCACAGGCAGACAAGCAGCGCAAGCAACTATTGGCGGCGGCGGCGCAAAAGAGTTTGCGATGCGCCGAGCTGATCGAGCAAGCGCTCGAGGCGTCCGCGAAGCTCAGCCACGTACAGCGCAAGATCGCAGGCGCGTACAAGGAGCACCAGAGCCACGTGGAGGATAGCAATGAGGACGTCGAGATGGAAGAGTCGGACGCTGACGCTGACGATGACGATGACGATGGCACGAGTGAGCAGACCGCGCTGCTGCTGGAAGACCTCGTCGCGGTGGGCGATGAAATGCAGGACATTAGCAAGAAGTATGCGCACCTCGGTGTTGCTGGCAAGACCGCACGCACGAGTCGCGAGCTGCTCTCGATCGCGGACCAGAACCTGCAGGAGTCGATGGAGTCGCTCACGTCGAGCGGCTGGGATGGCAGTAGCTCCCGGGTGCAGGAAGAGTTCCGGGATCTCTACATGGACGAGTTCACAACGGCTTTCGGCGACGACCTGGACCACTTCCGCCAAGAAGAGCGCTTCGAAGCCAAGGACGTGACGTATTTAATTTCCTGCATCCACGCGGGCGGCGACATCTTCTCGCCGCTGCAGAAGAAGCTCTTCGTGGAGTCGGTGAATGCCAGCAAGTAGGTGCATATGTCTGCATATTCATTCGTAAACTCCACAATAGAGAAGAGCTTCCACAGAAACACACGCAAAATGGAGTACGTTGACAAGCAAACGCTGTTGCGCTCAATAAAATTCCACATCTATTCGTATATTCATTCATTCATCATATAAAGCCTATTGCCTCTTTGTCTGTGTGCACACGTGCCCAGTCGCCTTCAGTAGTGATCACCATACCGGTAGTCTACATGGCAGCCATCTCTCCTTGCTTTCGCTCTATGATGTCGGCTGCTTGGTTCTGGATGCTGCGCGCTTGCTGGCTGAAGCGCGTCTTCTTCATAAACTGTTGACACCAATCGGTGGCTTGGATCTCAGCGATTTTCGATATCTGCGCACGACAAGGGAACACTCAGTTACGCGCGTTGCTTCTTCGTACCTTTGCTGGTCGTCGTCGTCGTCTCAGCGCGCGCTTTTCCAACCACACGGTAATACGACTCCAACGGACGCTCCTGACGTTTCCTAATTTGCAAACTCTTCGCCTTCTGGCCGCGCGTGCGGCCGGCGTTCACTTCTTCACCGAAGAAGGACACGATCCATGCAAGCGTCCCGTCGCGTCCTCGGTTGAGCACGTCAAAGCCCTCGCGGAAGAGCGGGTCGATGTGCAGCAAGCGCTCTTCGTCCTTGGTGAGCTTCGCAGCGCTTGACTTGGACTTCTTCGACACCTCCACGTTCTCCTTGCCATTTGGCGTCACCATTGGCGGGTTGACTGGTCCGGGAAGACGGCGGTAGAAATAGCACTGGTGACCTTCACTGGATCCCGCCATCGACGTCTGAACGCGTCCCATGTTCTCGACATTGAAGCCGTACATGTCGATGACTTTGCGAGGCGCGTGGAAGCTGACAAAGTAGCCAGCAGTGCTACGGTTGAAAATCGTCGCGAGCTCGTCCATCACATTCGGAGGGAATCCCACGTCGAAGCTGTAAATATGGGAGAACGGATTCAGCGTCTTGGCGTCTGTGATGTCGCCCGCCGAGAACATCGTTCGGTTCTGCTTGTTCTTGTTCGAGTCGAGCTTGAGAACGCTCTTCAGGTTGTGCAGCGACAAGTGCCAACGCAGCTCCTCGAGCTCGATTCCGTACGACACCTCAACACCCGGATCGATCGCGACGTGGAAGTTTGGCTTGCCCAACCCAGAGCCGACATCCAGGAACAGACTCGACTCGGACAGCTCGCAGTGCTCTTTCATGTAGTCCACGATGCGCTGAAACGAAGCCTGCGTGATCTCTCCGTAGATGGCACCACCGGCGGCATTGCCACCGAGAGCTCCGGTCTGCTTGCGGATCGCCTTGTACACTTCCGTCACTTCCAGCTCGACGAAGCGCTTCGCGACATCCTTCTCGCGAACCACGTCAAGTGGGATCGCTTTGCCCGGCGTGCCGAACGACATGCGCGCGCGCTTCTTGTTCGTGCTCAGAAAGCAGCCAGCGAGCGCCTTGACCGTGCTGGTGCCGATGCTCTTGCGTTTGCGCTTGTTCGAGTCCTGCGCTGACGAGCACGCAGACGCAGCGGAGAGCGCAGTGCTGATGACGCTGGCGCCGCTGCCTGAGACGCTTCCGAGGCTGCTGCGACGCTGCTTCTTGGCATCGACTGCTGTTTGGAGGTCGATGTCGATCGCGAGTGCCGGGGACGAGCCCGCGCCATTGCTATTATTAAGTTCCCCTTGTCCTGCCTGTTTGCTGCGCGTGGACGGTCGGCGGCGCACGGGCGTACAGTAGAGCTCGTCGCTGGGACTGAGGAAGGAGCTGCTGGCGCTTGCGCTGCTGCTGTTTGGCGCGGTGGCCACCGCCTCCTGGTGTTTCTTGAGTGGGCCGGCCATCGGCATAGTCCTCCTTGCTTCCTGGCGGGGTTGACGAGAAATGGCCTCCTTTGAGCTTTACGCGGTCGATGTGTACGGTAGGTTCGGAAGACAAAGGAGGAGGAGCAACGCAATTGACAAGACGTTCTCTTAAGTGCGATGTGTTTTTTGATATTTGGACCTCTCCAGTTTCAAAAATCCAAAACGAAGGGGGGCCACAATTAGAGATGTGACAGTTCGTGATGACTCAGATGCAAACCCAATTTTAGTGTAGTTATGTTAGGCAAATAACATACATACCCAAAATAATCGTAGGAGTGCCTAGTCTAGCTCATTTGCTTCATCTCCGGTGTCATCTGGGTCGAGTTTTCTTCAAACATGTAAGTTGGGCTAGTTTGATCGTTTATATCAGTATATGTTACCCCAAATTTACTGAAATGCCCAAAATATGAAAATAGCGTTGTTGTTGTGTTTCATGTTTGCTCAAATTGAAGCTCCTCATCACGCCTTCAAGAGCTCATCAGTTGTGCATTTGCCCTGCAACAGCAACAGCCACACGACGCCGACGATACCTTCCTCGTGCTCTTCGCCATCCAAACCACCCTCACGATCTTCAGCTTCCAGCGATGGACTTCCCCCTGCCGCTCGAAGCCCACGGCGTCTCGCACAACTTCCAGCAGCAGCAGCGCCATGAAGAACAGTCGTCGCCACTGTCGACAGCGCTGATCATCCACCCGCTGTCGCTCTACAGCAATGCGCTGTCACCCACGTACGGCCAGGAGATGCTCCTCTCCAAGCTCAACCTGCAGACGCAGGAGATGCAGCAGCTCTACCAGCAGCAACAGCTCGCTCAACAACAGCTGCAGCAGCAGCAGGTAGACATCGCTATTGCCAAGAAGAAATCACTGCTGGACTTCACGTGCGACGAGAACGTGCGCTCGATCCTCGGGTACCTGGACGGCGCGTCGCTCTCGGCGGCACAGCGCGTAAACCAGTACTTCCGCCAGCTCAGCGGCGACGACATGTACTGGTACAATCTGTGCAAGGCCGAGTGGGCAATCTCGCCCGAACAGCTCAAGACGCGTCCGGCGTCGTACCAGGCGCTCTACAAGTACACGTGCAAGTCGCTCAAGCGGCTCATTCGCGATTTTTTCGAGGAGCAGTGCATCTCGTCGATGCAAAAGTCGTTCTACATCCCACGTGACACGGCATTGATGATCGCACGGCGCTCGGTAAGCTATTAAATTACGAAATATGGTGTGAGAGAAAGAGAGAACTCACCCAAGAGAGTCTCAGGACGACGGGACCAAGACCAAGCTCGCATTATAGAGACCAAGTTATCCTTTCAAAGCATTGATTCCACTCATAATTCAGTTGAACAGCGCGAATGAACCCTAATCTTTACATTAGCGTGGTGTGAAGACAATCAGTGATTCTTGCTCTACTGCTTTAAACCCGGTCGATTTGACTGAACGAGCTGTCGACTTCTTCATTTGGGTTGGTGTGATACGCCTTTAGAGCCTCAGGTGCCCCAAGCAACAAGCGCGCGATGGCTTGAAACTCGTCTTCTTGGCTCGGAAGCAGCTGCATGGTCGCCAAAAGACGTTTTGCCAGCGTCATTTCTGGCTCAGGATGACGAGGTTTTGTCTCCTCCTCGCCCTTTTCTCTCCTCACTTCGAATGCTGGTGCTAGGTCTAAGTGGATACTCGTTGGCTCGGACTTCGCTAATGCATCTGGTGCTACTATCGGTGAAGAGCTCTTTCGCACATTACCAGTCGCTGGACCAATAGGCTGAGAGGCTTGCTGAGTGCCTTCAAGCCGGGTCTTAAGCTTCGAATGACTGGTGCTCGTCAGCTGCTGTGAGCCAGTCATGCTCGCCTTGATTGCCTTCTGAACCTCCATGTAGAGCTCTTTTACGTACGAGATCATATCTTTCTCGCTCTGGAACGAAGCGATCGCAGGGTGCCGCTGCTTCTTATCTCCGCTTGATGTTCCGGTCTGGTCAGCGAGCGCGCACAGAGCGGCATAGCACGCGAACTGGACCGAGCCGCTTCCCAATTTCGCGTTTTGCTGGGCTTCCACGTCGCCCTTAATGACCTGAAGCTGATTCTCGAGGACCTGAAGGCGACCTTGATACTCTTTCTACATACAACAACAAACAAAGAAGTTCGTCGTCCATCCAACCAATCCGTATCAATCGCCGCGCAACTAATACGACTCCAGTATTAATCACAAAACTCACATGCAGCGCCGCCTCGCGCTCTTCTTATGTGGTCTTCATCTCTAGAAACACCTGCTCCAGTAGCGAGTCTTTCCGCTTCTTCGCGGCGGCTTCGGCTTTCGATCGCGGACTGCGCAGCTCCACGCGGTGGCACTGGGACGCGAACTTGAGCGTCGACAGTGTCTCTATGAGGTTCGCGACCTGGTCGTCCGCTGTCGCGATCAGCAGCAGGCGTCTTCTGCCCGTCATGAGCCTCGACTGCAGCAGCTTCGTCAACTGGGAGTCTCGAAAGCGAATGTGTCGTTGTGTAGATGGTAATGATGGTGATGATAATGATGATGATGGCGGTGGTTGAGGCGCTGGGTCTGCTTTGCCAGATCTCTTGGTCAGCATCGTCGGAACAGAGGAGGGTCGTTGCTGCTGCTGTTGTTCGGGCTGCGCGAGCGCGGCGATGACGCTGCCCAGAGCACTTAGCGACTTGTTGATAAACTTTGCCTCTCGGATACGGAGCTCCTGGCGCTTGCGCGTGGGGCTGAGAAAGTGAAGCGTTCCGTCGACGCGCTCCGAGTCCGCGAGATCCACGAACGAGATCGTGTACGCATCATCGTCACCGCCATCCTCATCGTCGTCCCCTTGACTGTTTTCGCTGTCGCTCTCGCTGCTATCGCGGTTGTCACTATCATCATCACTGCTGCTGATACTGTTCTCTCTCCGTCTGGATCTCCTCCTTCGAGTCGACTGCTCCAGAGAGATCGTGAGCAGCGTGTGGCTCCGAGACGGCATCTTGTTGCGCGCAGTCGCTGCGAGAATGCGGTCCCGCGCGGCGGTCTCGAGCATCACGTGGACATCGTCGAGGCTCGTCACTTCATATTCGCTCAAGCCTTCGACATAGAACGCCTGGTTCTGCCTCTGCCGCACGTGCAAGTCGCTGTTGTCACCACCAGCACCACTAGATTTCGTTCTCCGGCCGCCATTGCTATAGAGTGAGCTACCATTTGAAAAAGAGGTAGATGGCTGGCCGTCCACAGGGAAGATGAGCAGGTCCTGGATGGTCTCCAAGTAGATCTGGAGGTGCGACACGGACACCACGAAGTAGTCACCCCCGCTCGCTTTGGTCGAGACCCCTCCTCGGTTGTTGTAGCTCTTTGCGTACTCCATGATCTGTGAGATCGCGCGAGGGGTGATGCCTCGCTCCACTTCGTCGTGGGTGCTCGTGAGCATGCCCATGGTGTACATCTTGCCGGTTCCCGTCTGGCCGTACGCGATGGTCGTGGCATGTGTGGGGGCTCGAAAGTGTTCATGAGCCTGGAGCACGTGGGTGATCTGCTGCTGCACACTCTGCTCGTAGACCTCCAGCTGCTTGATCCACGGAGGGAAGACGAAGTCGAACTCGAAGCGGCGCTTCGAGCCTCCAATCCCTACTGTGTGGGCATGCGCCTGAATGTACAAACTCGATTTCTGTCCTCTGTTGTGTAAGAATGGTTTGTGTCGACCATTGCGGTGGTGTTGATGATGCTGATTGGTGCTGGAGTCGTACTCGATCACACCTCCACTTGGGCCGCTACCAGTGTCGCTGTCTGAAGAACCGCTCGAACTCACATCAGCATTGCCATCACCACCAGTACAGCGTGCTCTTCGTTCGAGCCACCCGCCCGCACCTTGCCGCCTCTCATGGCGCCGTCGTCGCTTTCGAGGTCGACAGCGGATCGCAACCTGAATTAGCTGGGTGTCATCTTTCATGTCGTCATTCTCACCGTCCTCATCGGCTTCACTGTGAGCCGATTCGCCTCGAAGATGGCGATGGGTGTCCTCTGTTGCTACGCCCTCCATTCTGCTTTGCGTAGGTGGCATCAGTAGATTCTGACACAGCCTTTTGTTTAGACCCCACAGGTTTATTGCGCTGCTGCTTTTGCTTCTGGGATTGGCTTGGAAGACTTGGTGGTGATGGTGATGGTGTCGACTGGGAGTGTGAGCGGACTGTCGAGTATCCATACTGGAGCGCATCACCACCATCCCCATCACGTGTAGATGAAGAGAGCGACGCTGCTGAAGGCGATGACTTGTGCACTTTGAGCCTCAATTTTGGCATCTGTGCTGCACACAGAGAGAGCAGCTCTCTCTGTGGACTGGACTGGGAGGAATAAATACGAACAGACGCGCTGTCTCGTGCTATTCCACTGTGTGGAGCGATCCAATATTGGCTTATGAGCGTGCACATGAAAGGTGTTCATCTCGTGTGTATTAGTTTTTGTTTGCTTTTTGCATAATGAATGTATGCATGATGATAGAAGAGGAAATTATACAGACCTTGATGAGGGGACATGCCATGATCACGGCTCAATCGCTTATGCGGACGTGAAGTCACCCCAGTCTTCGTCGTCGTCTGCCGCTACGCTCGCTGGCTGGGTCTGCGCAGTCTTCGGCACGGCTTCAGCAGCGGAGGATGGCGCCAAGTCCCCTGGCGGCGGCGGGATCATCGGGATCTTGACAGGTCCGCTCGCATTGCCATCGCCGCCGCTGCTGCTTCTGCGCCGCTGCAGTTTCTCTGTGTTATCGCCATTGAGGTTGTTCAGTTTCAGGTTAATGCGCATGGTCTGGCCTTCCGGCAAGCTGAACGCCTGCGACTTCTGTCCTGGCGGCGGCGCTCCGCTACTCGAGCCGCTCGCGTTGCCATCAGCGCTGTTGTTGTCTATGCTCAGACTGCTAAGCGCTGCCGCTTCGATCTGGCGCAGCGCGTACTTTGCATAGTCCTGCAGCGATGCCTTGAAGTTAAACGCGCTCGCGCGCTCGGGGAAGCCGATGCCCACGTACGCGCGCCGCTTCGTCTCTTCGTCTTCGACGCGGATCATGAAGTATCGCGACGAGTCCACGCAGTCCTGCACGTACACGTCGAGCGGTAGCTCTCTGGTGATCTCGATAGGGCATTGCGCAAAGAGCGTTCGCTGCGCAGCAGGGCTCGTGCTCAAACTCGAGCTAATGTCGTCGTTGGTGCTCTGTTTCATCGGCTCGAAGAGCTTGATCCAGCACGCCTCGCCTTTCTGCAGGATCTGCAGCGAGCCTGTGAGGAACGGGTGCTCCGGGTCCCAGCTGTCGGCGCGCGGTGAGAGCGTGGTCACCTGACCCGCGGGCACCTGGTAGAACCACACGCCGCTTTCCTGGAAGAGCGTCTGCTCCAGCACGAACTCGTCCGCGGCCTGTAGCTCCTCGCTGGCCGCCATCTTGGGTCTCTGTCTGTTATTGCTTCCGTCTCAAAAGCCACAAGTGAGAAGAAGAACAGCAAGAAGATCGATTATCGGTTGCGGTAATGTCAGCACTGTCGAGAGTCTTGGAGTTCATATACCTCTTTATATTATGCACTTGGTAAGGATTCTTGCAAATATGTCGACAAATGTATGAAACAGCTAGAATTTCCTAAGTGAATCGTCATTGTAAAAAGGTTATCGTCACGACACTTTTGTGTTTGTGCCAACACGACCCAAGTCTTCACTTCGCAGAGGCATGAATCGACATGACACATGACGCCAAACGAGCAAGCACGCTGCTGTTTCTATCGATCTAATCAAATACATTTCGGGTTTCATTGTGTGGTGTTACGACTACTTATTATGGACGACGCTCCCTTCTTGGCCTAGATTTCAAAAGCCTGGGGTAGTGGCGGCATGGATGGCGAGGCGTCTGTATGGCTGGTGCTCTTGTCCGGAGGTATAGTGGGCGACATGACATCGCTTGGCACGCTTACTCGTTGAAGAGCTCGCGGCGGATCTCGGGCGTGATCTGGTGATGGAAGTGCTGCTTGAGCAGCGCTTTCATGGCCTCCTTCTGCGCCTTCGGGATGTCGTTCTTGTAGCGCTGCGTGAACGTGAGCAGTGACTGGTGCCAGAGCACGGGCAGCTTGCGCGCGTCGTTCGTGAACTTAAGGTAGTGCTTGCCGAGCTCCACGATCACGCGCGTCGGCAGACTATACTTCTTGTTGAGCAGCACGCGGATGAACATGCTGTTGCCGCCCGAGTACGACATGGACGCGAGCTTCATGAGCGTGGCCGCCGAGTGGATCACGGGCACCGACACCTTCGAGAGCACCGAGCCGATGATCGCCGCCTCACGCAGTGTGCAGTCCTGGCCTTCACACAGCGGAATGATGATGCCCTTGAAGAACGCCTGCGGTTTATATAATGCCTTCTTCAGCGCCATGTACAGATGGAAGTTCAGGCGCTTGTTCTCGCTGATGTCCTGGCGCACGTGCTCTAGGAGGAAGATGTTGAAGAAGCGCTGCGCCATCTTCGGGTTCAGGTTCGACGCGAACAGGCGCGTCGCCGCGCGCATTGCGTGTGGAGACCACTTGTCCGGGCTCGTGAGCCACAGGATGTCTTCCCAGTAGCTCAAGCTCGGGATCACCTTGAACGCCTTCGGCAGCTTGCCCGACGTGTATCGCTGCAGGATCTTCCCCACGCCTGTGTACACCTCGACGATCTTTGGGTCAAATCGACTCGCTGGCGCTGCTGCTTCCTCGTCGGCGTCGCCGTTCTCACGCTGCTCCTTCTCGAAAATCTTGTCCATAATAATGTCTGCCAGGTTGCGACGTTCGGGGGCTCCCATCATGAAGTTCGCGAGCACTTCCTCGTCGTCTTCGTCGATCTCGATCTCCTCGACGTAGCCGTCGTTGATGCGCACGAGGTCGTCGCCTTCGTACTCGTCTGTGTCCATCTCTTCGTCGGATTCCTCTTCGTCGTCGCTGCTAGCGTACGCCTGCGCGCGAGCCTGGGCAACGGCGCGCGCAGAGGTGGCCTGCTGCTGTGGCGCTTGCTGCTTCTTGTTTTCAAACGCCTGTTCTTCCGCCTGCTGCTCGCGCGCGAGCTCTAGGGTCTTGCGACTCAGGCGCTCTGGCATGACATCGCGGCGCTCGTCCTCCATGTCGTCGTCCGAGCCGGCGCCGGCACCGCGGCTCTGCTTCTTCGCGGCATTCTTCTCGAACCACGGCTTGTTGTCGAACGCGAGCTGCTTCTCGAGCGGGCTCGCGCGCTTGGGCTTTCCTGCGCGGTCGGCTTTCGGCATGGTAGTAGATGTGGAAGAAAGGTCTGCTTGAGAGGTTGCTGGACAGCTGCGGGCGTGACGCGACAAGCTTCTTCTTGTTGCGCTGGAGCTGCTCGCTGCAATTGGTGGGCGGCGACGTTTGTTGTTCAGCCGCCACCACCCAACCAAAAACACTTGCCAAGGGCAATCAAGCCATTCCGTAAAAAGCTCTTAATAGAGCACCCTGTCACCTTTTGTCACTCTTTTGTTTGGCCCGTAAAAACACACGCGCAGCCTTTTTTACGGCGTCGATTGAAGATCGAAGCATAACTTCACGAAAATGCAGAAAAACTCTCAGTGATCCGTCTTCAACGCTCGCCAACATACATACACGCACGCGCGAGTGGAGTCGGTTCAGCAACTAGCGCAGGAGGGCATCACAGCTGAACAGCAGTCGTCAGCAGCATGGAGAAGAGAGAGCGCGAGTCAGCGACGGAAGACCACACGGACGCCGCGTCCGTGAGCGGCAGTGACAACGGTGTGGGCAGCGACTACCGAGTGCGTGCTGTTCTTTGTGTAGCTCATGGATGCTTTGCTGCGTGGCGGAATGGCTACACCAAGTGCTATACCTTTTTAGAGTGAGCTCCGTTGTGGGTGGTCTCTGCATGTATTGATAGTTGTACGTGGCGGTTCTGTGGCTGCTTTTAGGCAAGCGAACGCGCGTTGACGAGCGTGGAGGAGCTGCTGCGGAAAGACGCGGACGATGAAAGCCTGCGTCGCTACAAGGAGCAGCTACTGGGAGCTGCTGCCCATGGTGATCGCGGAGGTGCGATTAAAGGACTAGCGTTAGTTATTGGCTAGAGATAGTGCCGCATAAGAGCGTGGCTAACGTGTCGTTATGCATTCCTGGGCGATGCGTCTGATCAGATCCGAATGATACGCGACGCGTCGTGGTGGAGGAGTTCAAGGTCGTGTTTGAAGACGAACGCCAGGACATCGTGTACCATCTGGACACGCCAGAGGGCATCGAACACATGCGCACGACGCCGTTCATTATCGCAGAAGGCGCGCGGTACAAGTTCGCCGTGTCGTTCCGCGTGAACAAAGCCATCGTGAGCAGACTGCGCTTCCGCAACAAGGTGAAGAAGACCGTGCTTTCGAACACGGACGAGATCGTACTGGGCTCGTACGCGCCGCGGTCGGCGCCGTACAAATTTGTGTACCCGCGTCACGAGTGGGTCGACGCGCCGTCGGGGATGTTCTACCGCGGCAAGTATATGGCGCAGTTCCGCTTCATCGACGACGACAAGGTCGAGCACATCAAGAACTACTACATGTTTGGTGAGTGTGATACGCTTTGAGTCGGGCCAAGTCCTGGCATTTACTGACCTATATGTGTGCTTACTATCGTGTGTGTGTTGCAGAGATTAAGCGAGCATAGTGGAGGTGGTCAAGTACATGCGCGTGGTGCAGAGCTGTTGAAAAGCTGGAAAGCTACCCATTGTTAATACATTCCTCCTTTTGAGCAGTGTGGAGCGTCATATCTAAACCACAGGATATATATGTGTACACAGCACCTCCAAACAGCAACATGAGGGCCTCAAACGCACAAACCACGCCATTGAAAACTTGAGACTTTGGTAGTTCTATTCGACTCACGTTAGCTTGTGTAACTAATCGCTCAAGACGAGTGGCTCCTCTCTCAGGATCGCTGCTGCGACGATCCATTGGCGGCGTCGATGTCCCAGAGGTGCACCGAGCCGTCCCAGGAGCCAGAGTACACGAACGAGTCGCGGAGCGCGATGCACGTCACGCCCGACATGTGCGCCTTCACCTCTTTGATGCACACGCCCGAGTGCATGTCCCACACGCGGAGACTGCCGTCCTCGCTGCCCGAGACCAGTTTCGTGAAATCGCGTTGTAGACACGTCACCTGTCCGAAATGACCGGGGAGTGTCAGCCGCGGCCCCTTTTGCACATACCGGAGATCCCAGACGCGGACAATGCCATCCGAGGACCCCGTGCAGATGTTCGGGTCCGCTGGACCTCCTAAACTGACGCATTGCACCGGTCCGCTGTGATCTCGAAGCGCGTGCACGTAGTTTTGTCCGCTGCGGAAGTGTGCATCCCAGACCTTGACGATGCGGTCGTTCGACGCCGTCACGAGTCGATCGCCCGTGATCTGGATGTCGTTGATGCTCCCACGGTGCGCCTGGATGTTGGTCTTCAGCTTGGACTCGGTCAGGTCCCAGACCTTGAGCGAGTATTCCTTGCAGCCGCTGACCAAGTAGTCATAGAGAGCCAAGAAGCGCAGGCAGCTGACCCCGGTTTTCCCATTCCCGAGCAGCGCGACGCTGTTCTCGCGCGTGGTGTCCCAGAGCCGAATCGTGCCGTCTTCGGACCCAGAGCCGATGATCGAGCGATCGGTCGAAAGCTGGCGACCCATTTCCAGACACGTGATCGCTCCCGTGTGGCCCTTCCAGACCAGACTCTTCTTCGAGACGCACGCGCCGTCGACTTCGCATCCACTGTAGTCTCCATTCGAGGAAGAAGACGACGACTGGTGATTGCTCGATGCTGCGGATGAAGATCCATGCGAGAAGAACGAGAACAGCTGCCGTTTCTTTGGCGTTGCGCGTAGATCCCATGCGCGCAGCGTGTGATCGCGCGAGCCCGAGATGAGCGTATTGCCCCGCAGCTGTACTGCTATGACCGAGTCTGTGTGTCCCTCGAGCTTCACGCGTTTCTCAGGACACTGTGTCTCGAGGACGTTGATGCTCGAATCTGCGAGCCCGCACGCCACGCGACCTTGATGGATCCCCATGCTCAGGACTGGCGTGCTTTGACTCGACAACACTGTGCATGGGAACGATGCGCTTGCTGCACGGCGCCGAGTCGAAGAGCTCAGGTATGAGGCTTCCGAGTTGCTGCTGCTCGTAGCTCCTCCCAGCAGGGGTTTTGATGCAGGCGAGCGCGGAGGACCAACAAAAGTCGCAGTGTCGTTTGTCGACATTTTTCGGCGGATGACTGTGTCCAAGTCATACTGACGCGACACAGCGGGACTCTCTTTCACTCCTCCACTGTTCGCTGCTGATGACGCAGACAGCATGACCACTGGGATCTTCGGTTGCGGCGCTTTGATCACGTCTTTCGACATCTCCAGCGCGCGATGCACGTTCTCGACCAGCTGCTTCAATGTGTCGAGCAGATCCCTGCCTTTCTGGTACGTCGAGCACATGACCGACACAAAAGTGTGCACTTTCGGCACGGGCACCTCAACAGTCAGCATGTCGTACACGAGACTGCCGATGATTGAGAAGAAGAGCTCGTCCGCGACTGAGTTCGGGTTGTTCTCGTCCGCGACTGTCGGGTCTGCCTGCACCGCAGCGTCGATCTCTCTCGTGAACGCGTGCTGCCACATGTCCAGCGATCGGCAAATCGGTCGAAGTCTCAGCAGTGTCACGAGATACTCTTTCTTGGCTGAACAGTAACAACCAACAAGCACATTTGTGAGCCAACGAGTCCAGTTGGATAGCAGCAAAAGCGATCGACTCATTCACGCACCAAAGCCGATTCCGCTGTGTTTGTCCTCTACAAAATGGTAGTACTGGAACGCCACTTGCAGCATCCCGCGCGCATTCGTAAAGTCTTCGTGAATCGCGCACTGGTCCATCAATGTCGACGACAGACGCGCAAGGATCTGGAAACCCGACTCGCCGATACAGTTCCCAGATCCTTTCGGGTTATACCACGTGGAGCCGCCCGTGTTTGCCGCTCCATTCGCACTCGCGCTATTCATCTCCACATACTGATGGCTCGGCTGCATCAGAATGAGCACGAACAGGTCTCGTGCGTACTGGTTCTTGAAGCGGATCTCACAGATCTGACCAGATACAAAACCACCAGAAATATTCGCAGTCATTAGCACCAATTTATATACACACATAGAGATCAGGAACATGTTGAAAGCAATATGATATTAACGTACCCGAATGTCTTCTGATGTGATCATGTCGTCCGATGCAAATACCGACGTGAGACACTTGTGGAGCACCTGTTCTGTGCGCTCTTCTTCGTTCGACAGACTCCGCGTGTTTGAACTGCCGCTTAGCGCACCATGCTGGCCATTCGAGCCACCCATGTGGTGGAGCCCCTGGTTTTGATTCACTTGATGCGGATCACGGAACAGCTCGGCATTGTCTTCCAGGATGCGCGGGTCCACGCCAATCCTTTGAGCCACCTGCTTGTAGTCGCAGCTTTGACTCGCAGTCTTCGCACACTGAGAGTCCAATTCCACAAGGTTTAACACGAACGGATCCGTCACGTCAGAGCTCAGCACGTCCAGTAACTCTTCGATCTGCACCCCGAGGTTCTGGGGATTCTGTTCGACTTTGTCAACAGCTACAGCTGAATCGTCGTGCTCCATTGCGTCTTGTGAGTTCGAAGCAGCTGTCTCGACGCCGCTTCTTTCTTCCTCCTCTGCTTCCACAGCTCGAGGTATTGTGAACACTGGAGTCATGATTCCAAGTAGATTTCGTCCGCCACTTTGCTGTCGTGCTCCTGCCCTGTTTTCTTTCGTTGCTACCGAATAATTGGAAATCGACATTGGAGGCATCGACAACGGCCACTCCAGATCCTTGCCTCGCGAAAACGTCAGGTACACTGAGTGGAAAACACTCAGCTCAGACGAACTGTGGTTCTCTAGAAAGCCCTGGAATGCCTGCGTGCAGAAGAGTCGGGTCACGAACGGCACAACTTCGTTGTCGCTTGTACACGTCGAGAAATACCGACGCTTGTTGAACACGGGCAGCTTCTGGTTGACGAAGAACAGACAGTCTCGGTACCCCATCAGCATCGCAGCCAGGTAGCACACAAACTCTATGCGCACTTGCTTCTCGATGCTTGCATCCCAGCAGATCGAGTTGTTGCTGCTGACTCCCTCATGCTGCGTGAGTTCGTCCTCGATAATCCCTCCTCCTTCGTCGAACAGGTTTGGATGGATGATTCGCTTTATCCGCTGGTACAACCCCTTCGTGAGGCTGCTCGGGAGCATTGGACCTTGCGACTCCTGCAACTGGATAGCTCCTCTATCAATATCGACGATCACAAGATGCTCGGGACGACCATTTTCGAGCAGCTCCGGTAACCAACTCGTGTGAACGCCAAGGATATACGGCAACGGCGCCTGGAGATACTCGGACAGCACGCGCGGCAAGATGGGAACGTACGGGTGCTGCCACCGGAATGGATAAATCAGTGCGCACAAGCCCTCTGCAAACGGACACAGCAGCGAAAACTGCGTCGAGTGGATGAGGATCCGGTACTCACACAGAATCAGCGCCACAAGGTGGATCACGGTCTTGATGTCGAAAAGCTGGAAAATCGGTGCGAGTGAGTACACGAGCGGCTGGAAGCCCTGCTGGATGTTGATGAAATTGGTCGACGGCGACTTTGTCGGCGAGAACTTGCCGACGAGAGACGGGCGCTTCGTACTCAATGGCCGACTTTGACTGTTGTAGATCGACACGTTCGTTGGCAGCACCAACGAGATTGGCATGTTGGCGATCGAGAAGCGCACACCAAAGACACCGCGGATCGGGATGAGAACTCGGTGGCACAAGTCGACGAGAAGTTCTTCCGCCAGCACGGATTGCTGCTGATGCTCACGCGCCGTCTTGGAGGCGAGCCACGCGTGGGCAACACCCAATAGACACTCCTTGAGCTCTTCGACAAGCGGCACTCTCGTGAGGAACGCCACGCACCTCGCATGCCACTCATAGTTCGCTTCCTTGTCTCGCTGTCTGCTTGAGGTATTGCAGCTTTTCGGATGGTGGTACACTGTCAAGCAGACCGCGTACGTCCTCGACATGCCGTCATCTCCACCCACGAGGACAAACGAAAACAGTTTGCTTCGCGGTCTGGCGGCTTGCGTGACCACCTCAGGCCCGCCGGGGAAGCAGAACCACTCGATCTTTGTCGGCAACGGGAAATGCGGCCGATCAACAGCGGGATACCGGAAGAGCAGCGAGTTTTCTTGGCATTCTGATCTCCGTCCTCCTCTTTCTTGATCGATATCGTCACATGATGGGCCAACGACAATCATGTAGTCGACGACGCCAGTCCTCAAAGAGATGTTGACGGGCGACTGGATGGGCGACGGCGGGATCTGGATGCGCAGCTTTGGCGGAGGACCAACGGGCGACGCCAAAGAGATCTCGGTTGCTGCAGATGACGACGACGAGAGTTGCTGGGCCCCCCCAGGCGCTCGCCGCGGCTGCAGTTGCGCCATCGAGTCGACGCGTAATCGCACTTTCCCACTTGGAATGAAGCACAGCGCTATCCGGAGAGCTGCTCGAAGCGAGAGGTACGTTTCTTTCGGCACGAGAGGGTACCATTGCTCGACTTCCTCGCCTTCTGGTAGTCGAGATAGAGGAACAGATACTGGTGCAAAAATGCATCAAAAGAATGGCAGCATAGTTGGCAAGTTGTTATTAGACAAACGAACGGTATCCCCATAAACACGTCATGAATGCGTTCGGTACCTTTGCCGATGAAGCCTGGACACGCATCGATGTCTTCGCGCAGCGGCAGACTCGCGTGCGGCTCGTTCTTCATCCGGTCTATGCAGAAGAACTTGAATTCGTCGCTGGAATTGACTTGGTCGATGTAAAATTCCTGCTCCGCACACACGATTTCTCAGTGAACTACACCCACACGCTCATTCTGCTCCCTCACATTCGCAACAATGACGAGATCCGACACGCCTCACCTCATTCCAGTCTATCGTGGCAGCCCAGGGCTTCGTCGTCGTCGCTAGAATCGAGTTGCCGGCGGACTTCAGCAGTGTGCAGATCATGCTCGACCCGCATTCCACTTTTGGCTTGTTCTGGCTTTGCCGCCGAGCCGAGTAGCGTAGCCATGAGCTGGTTCCTCCGTGCTCTACTGCGAGTCCCGGTAGATCTGTCACTTGCACTACTGCGCTCCATCAAAATACAAACACCACAAATAACAACGCGCAAAACGGCATTAGTGAGCATAACACTGCCGTACTTTCCGAGCATTGCCACGTTGCAACGCGCGTATTGACATCACCACCAAACAGCACAACATAAGCACGCACCTCGTATCCGCAAGGAACCGGCGACGTTGCCGTCGCTAGGCTTTGCTGCCACTTTCACGGACGCGTACGCTGCTGCTGCGGTCGCGGGCGAGAGCTCGACGTACTTTGCGTCATCGAGATCGAGCGACGCGCGCGCGTGGAGGGGCACGTTCAGAGTAGCAGTTGCGGCGGAGCTGGCGGTAGTAGCGGCAGTGGTAGCAGTGGCATTAGCAGTAGCAGGAGCAAAAGACGAGGAGCACGACGACGAAGACGAGGACGCGAGCGCTGCTGAGCTCATGAGAAGCGCATCTACGCGCCGCGTGCGTTCTCAGCGATCACGACGCAGCAGCAGCAGCAGGCAGAGGCAGGTGGGCGGGCGGGCGGGCTGAGCTGGAGATCTCGCCCTTTTCACTCACCCACGAGGCAACTTCCCGAACAGGTCTGATTCGCGTCTGATTCCGGCGGGAAGCACACGTCATGCATATTAATCTGTCTTGTCTTGTACTTTTCGAAAAGTTACTGTATCTGACAGAACAAACATAGTATGCGTGCAAAACTGTAAACCTCAAGCACTTTATGGGGAACGTGATTTTCGCACTTAAGTGGGTAGACAAACGCTCTCTCTAATTCATCTGTATGTGCGTGCTGGTGCAGCGTCAGATGGCTCCAAGTGGTGGTGGCAGCAGCAGCTCCGATTCTCCCGTCCATCGCTGCATTTGACGTCCTCCCTCGCGCACCACCAGGCAACTTTCCCCACAACACACCCACCCACACCCACACACATATAGAAGCCATGGCCGATGAACTGAACGTCGCGACGCTCGCGCTCGGCGCGGACAACGACCACGTGGACGCGGAAACCGAGCAGCTCGATGCGGTGCGCAGGAGCGTCGTGCAGGGCGACGCCGCGGCGTTCGTCGCGACGCTGAACGAGCACAAGCTGCTTGCAGCCACGAAACACAACTCGCCGCTGCTCTTCCTCATGGACTGGTTCCACACGTGGCAGCAGGAGTACGAGGCGTTCGTGCACGTGTTGGAGGCGGAAGACGAAGCCGAGCGCGCGAGCGCTGGAAGCGGAGACGAGTTGAACGTCGAGCAGGACCTCGAAGAGATGGAAGCGGAGGCAGAAATGTTGCTGGAAGGATTTGGCCACATCGCGATCTCGCTGCTCGACACGCTCAAGATCTCGAACCCAAACTCGGTGATCGACAAGAACGGCTGGACGCTACTCATGCAAGCGGCGAACACAGGGCTCCGAGAGCTCGTCGACGTGCTCGTGAGCAAGGACGTGGATGTGAACTTCACCGGCAAGACGAACGACGCGACGAACCCACTGTACCTTGCGGTCGAGTCTGAACACACGAACGAGGCGATGGTGCTGCTGAAGAACGGCGCGGTAGCGTCTGCGACGAAGATCGTCAAGACCCACAAGCTGGCGTTTAGAGCCGACGAAGAAGCCGGTGAGAACGACGACGGTGACGAGCAAGAGGAGGACTGCGCACTCTTCCAGGCGTGCCGCTTCGGCCACTTGAGCGTGATCGAAGAGATGATCGCGCTGGGTGTCGACGTGAACTTTGCGCTGCCGTCGTCTGGGGACCGCGCGCTGCACGTCGCCGTGATGTTTGAGATGCAGGACGTCGTGGAGCTGCTGCTCATGAGCGAGAGCCTCGAAGTGAACGCCGTGAACGCGAGCGGCCAGACGTGCTTGTTCGGCTGCTCCAACCTGGAGCTTGCGCGCCTGCTGGTCGTCAAGGGCGTTGACCCGAAGGTGAAGGACGCCGAGGACGAGACCGCGTACTCGGTCGCACACGCGCTCGGCGACGAGCAGGTCGCCAATTTCTTGAAGGAGTTAACGGCATAAGAGGCGTTATCACTGCCGCAGTACGTATATTGTTTTTTGCTCGGGTCTGTCTGTTAAGATAAATTACGACAGATTCGATCAGCCACACAGGGACCACAGGAGTGATAGCAGCACCTATCGTTGAAATTGAATGAAATAGTTGCGCATTCGCCTCACTTTTGCCTGTGTGTCCTCGAGATCGTCCGAATATGGTGTCATAATGTTGCCAATTTCAATGTCATTCCATTTCCACGGTCGCTGCAAAAACTAAATCGGCTGTTCAGATCAATGGCCATGCCAATTGAAGAATTGTCGAGAGTCACCGAGTGCTCTCAGGTCCTCGCCTCTTGACCCGTCTATTTGGCAAAAAAATCATTTGCGACTGCGAACTCTCGACAAGAGCTGCTCCAGCTGCTTCTATGAGAGGTAGTGGCACAGCACCTCCATCTGGGCCGCAAACTGCTCATTCTCTTGCTCGAGCCGCTTCAGCTGTGTTTTCAGTGCCAGTAGCGTCGAATTGTCGGTAAGTCTCGCATTTTGGAGCTTGACTTTGCTTGCTATGGCTGCAGCTTTCGACTGCAGCTTCCGACTGCAGCTGAGCAAACTCGAAAGTGGACGTCTGCACACGACTTTGCAGCTGCTGGGCGAGCTCCTGGTTCTTGGAGAACTTTATTGCGTGCTCGTAGTATCTGCGCCGCACACTCTTGAGCCGCTCGTTCAGGCGCTTTTCAATCGTCTCTATCCGCGTCGCCTCTCCTTGCCGCGTCTATAGGGTCATGGGTTCCACAATTAAGACACAGATGAGGATTTCGTAAGATCTAGGGCTGATACATTGATTGTACCTGCAACTCACCTTTCGCGCTTGGGTGATCTCATCCCGCACGTCAGGTGCTGTCGACACAATGAGCCCGACGTTACGCTGCATCATTTTGACCCTCGCATATCACGATGACTCCTTCGGTCGATTCTGCAAGCTCTCAGCCATATGGTCACGCAGTTTTGGCGCTATCCGCTCCAATTCGTGCCGCCAGGCATCAGGATCGATGCGTGAGTGGATCATTCCACGCTCCTGGTCTCGATTTGACGTTGTTTCAGCACCACCACCGGTAGTATTGAGATTGAAGCGCTCGTCTTTCACCACGAGCCACTTTGCAAACATGTCACTGTCATCCTCGTCACCAAACCCGGGTGTCGAAGCTGTCGAGTCGCCCCACTCACCAAGCTCTCCGTCGTTATTATTGGCATCATCTGCGCCGACTTCCAGGTTGCCCTAGGCTTCCATCTCGTCCACGGTCTCTTTCGGGTACAATGGGGACTGGAACACGCTGCGTTTCGTTGCCTGGAGCACTTTCACACAGAGTAGATCGAGCAAAACGCAGATCTCTTCGCCGGAGTCGCTGGTCAGCGCTGGCGCACTGAGCTGGGCGATGCTCGCCACTTCCATGCCCGCTCGCTCTGCGCCGAGCAGCATGAGCTGCACCACCATCACAGGCGAAGAGCGCTCAGATGGCAGCACTGCTGTCGTCCTTGTCGTCTCTGGCTCGAAATCCACACCCAGAAGCTTCAACAACCACTTCACCAAGACACACAAATCGGCAAACCTCGTGCGCGCACTCACCTGCGGGAGTGACCGGCCCTGACTGCCAGCAGCAGTAGCGAGGAAATGCTTGCATGAGATCCGCTTCTTCAGCGCTTGTTCGTACTGCAGCAGCTTCAACCGCTCAAAGAGCAGCTCCATGCGCGCTTCTAGGTGCTTCTGCTTGAGGTCCTCGGGATTTCCGGGTACGTGCGCGTCGCCATTGCTTGTGCTTCTTTGAGACGACGGCGGACGCGACGAGCTGCTGGTCGAGTTCTCTTCACGACCAGTGTGCTTGTGCTGCTGCTGTTGAGAAGACGACGGTGGCCGTGAGGAGGACGGAGGGGTTTCTTCAGGCAAAGGTGGCTCTTTTGTCCTTGTAGAAGCCTTCTTTCTGCTGATAACTGGTATATTCGTATCGGCTGCTGTTGCGATTTTTTCATTCTCCTGCTCTGCTGCTGCAACTCGGATTGCTTGGGCTTGTATTCGCTCCTCCTCCTCCGTCAGCACTGCGCTGCTGGGTCTCGTCTGGCAAAGACTCCAGACTTCCTCCGTACTCGGACGATCCGAGGCTGTGAGCGAGATCATGCGCGTGACCAAGCGCCGCGGGCGGTCGCTGTACACAGACAGGGCTGCTCCGTAGTCGCCCTTGTTGATGTTCTGAAAGCGACCGTAGAGGTTGAGTTCCTCAGACTTGAACGGCGACCGCAGCATCGCGAGCTCGTAGAGTATACACCCAAGCGACCACACGTCGCTCTTCCAGTCGTAGCCCTCGCCGTGAAGCACCTCAGGGACATGTACAGTAGCGTCCCCACTTTCGAGTGCGCCTTCATTGTGTTCTCGCTGAGATGGCGTCCGAACCCCAAGTCGCCGACCTTCACGACCCCTTGCAGCATCAGGAAGATGTTCGCTGGCTTGAGGTCGCGGTGCATGATCCGCGCCTGGTGCATGTGCAGGGTCGCGGCGCAGAGCTGCGCGGAGTAGCGCCAGATCGTGCGCTCGCCAAAGCGCACACTTTTCTCATTCGCCTTGCGGATCTGCCGCTTTAGGTCGCCTGCTTCCACCCACTCGAACGCGATGTAGAGCTCGTTGTTTGCGATGAACGCGTCGAGGTACTGGATGATGTTGGGGTGGCTCACGGATTGCATCAAGCAAACCTAGAGATACAACCGGGTAGGATTGGATCGAATGAGGTTGGCTTCTAGGCAGATTTGTACACATAGAGCCACCCACCCACCTCTTTGAGCGTCTTCTCGCGCGCTTTCGCGTCCATCATGTCGATCGGCTGCCCGTCGCGCTTGCGCTTGCCCTTGTACACTACGGAGAACTTGCCCTTGCCGATCGGCTTGAGCGCTTCGCAGTCGTCCAGCTGGCCGCCCGCGACGAAGAGCGCGCGCTGTTCCTGCGTCAGCGACTCCATCGCTCCTCACCCAGCTGCGCACGTGCGCATGGACCTCAAATATCGCACAGAATGCTAAAGCGCTGATGTATGACGCGTGACGACGCACTGGTGTTGCTGATAAACACAACGCCAGTTGTTTGGATACTTGAGATGGCGACAATCGACAGGAGTCGCACAGGATCGTTTTGGGGTTGAAGGCCGTGAAAGGATACGAGAGGTCGGTTTGACCAGCGGGACACCCCTTCGAGGTACTGATTGCACACATGATGCCATGTACATAGCGTGAAAACACAAAACAAAATAAATGTGCTATTTGAAAATAGGGTAATTTATTAAAATGCCCATTAGTTTGACATGATTAGCTAAAATACCCACAAGTTTCAATTCTTTGTTAAAATACCCATAAGTTTGACAACTTTTTGGCTAAAACACCCTTTCATGCAAATGACCACTCTACGTGAGATGGTAACAGACCCTGGGCAGTAACCAGGCGGTGTGGGTTCAAATCCCTCTGCGGCAGCTTTCAGCCGGTCCCCCAATAGACTGACGAGTGTCTCTCGTCCTTGTCTAGGTGTAAGTCGGTACTACTTAGTTTATCGCCACCCTTGCTACCTCTTTGCAAAGGCGTGGGTATCATGAGCAAACCACTCTGCTAACATAGCCATGTCAGGGTGGACTTACGCAGGTTTGTATGGGTTTCATGCACTATGGCACTACGGGTATAGGGCCAAATGATGTCTGCCAGCGGTGTTATCACCGAAGTAGGAACGGAACCGGAGGGAAGAATTCAAAAGTTTTGACCACAAGTCTTCTGTCATCGTGGACATGCAAGGTTTTTGCTAAAAACACACATAGTGAAATCCACATAGAACTAGATTTCGGTTGTTCATACAAAATCCAAGTAGAGCTAACTGACTCGATTATAACGACTTGTGAGAATATTCTACACGCGCATTTTCTTTCCTGTCTTTCCAATGATAACCGGGAGTTTTCTGTGTGCAAGTATTCTGGAGAAGAGAGAAACACCTCGCGTAACGGGGCTAGACCAAGTCCCTTGTTCAACTCACTCAAGAGGAGACCGAACTGTGGCGAGGAAATGTTGGAGGGCGCTTGCGAGGTCGGAGGTAAAATGACAACTGAATTAAAATGCTGTTATGGTTCCTGTCACTACTCCTATTAAGCCTCAAGGGCTCCTAGAGGTTTTATGAATAAAACCTACACATGCAGAGATAAACCTACTAAACTGATATATAAAACCTTGGGTACACTGAGGTTCAACCCATGAGACCTTGAACTTGAAGTCCCGTGGAAAGTTCCCTGCGAAGTGATTGGCTCGCGCCATCACTTCAACCTGCAGTGACACGTCACATGCGTCGCCAGCGAGGTTCCCCAAAGCAGGAACCATCATTCTGTACTGATTGGTACATGAATGTCAATACTCTGCATTGATTAGTATATGTGAAGAACATTCTGCGCTGATTAGTACAGAGAACCTTCGTGACGTCATCAGATGACGTCACACGTGCATGCAGGGACCTGTCGTACCGTAATCCCTATGTCTTTTGCCTCCGTAATGCACGCTGAAGGTGGTGTGCATCACACTAGATCTGGGAACAGATCCGCCTTCATGGAATGGCAGCCTTAGCCCATTACACAAAGTCCATCGTCTTCTCTCTCG
>JAADVN010000260.1:0-23909 GCA_023335535.1 Globisporangium spinosum
AAAAATGCATCCTTTCATTCGATCAACTGCTCCACAAGTTTCAATAGTGATTAGTGAACAGAATCTGATCATAAATGTTTGAAATCCTTGACACAAGAAGATCGCAGAAGTTGAGGAGACAGACTCGCAGGGGAGAGAGCACTTTGAGACGAGCGAGCAGATAACCTCGTACAGTCCGTGATTTCCTGGATAATGTTGCAGCTCAAGAGCTAGGATAGCAACCCGTTGCTTCCCTGTCGTTCCGAGCTCGATCGTTCAGGCACAGCTCCATCGGGCAGGCCAGTCCTCAATACTGCGCAAGTGTGTTCCCAGGTTATTCGAACAGCAAGAGAGCACCCCAAAACTTCCACTTCAATGCGCAAGTTTGGGACAGTTTGTTCTCAGGTCTGGAGATTTGGCGTTGTGTTGTGAAGGAGGAGCTGGAGATCAGCATGATTTGAGGAGCCGCTTCTTCATGTTCGCGTCCAATGATACTTGTTCTCAGGCGCACCGCCAGCGCTAGCGGCTTCTTCGAAACTGGAGGTATACATGGTATACCTGATTGATATTGTGTAATCCACACCAAAAAATGCGATGTCGCACGAAGGTCGCGCCTCTCCTCATCCTGCGGCGGCCACTCAACCAGCACTTTGCACTTTGCAAGCAGCTCACGCACCAATTGAAAACGATAAGGACTCAGCGCTGAGAAGCAGCAGACCAGCAGCAAGCATCATGTTCCAGCTTCGTCGCCTCATGGGCTCCATGCGCCTCTCGGGCGGCAACGTCAGCGCCGTGCCTCGCCGCGGCATTGAGGAGTTCTTCCCGGTACAGAACACGCTGGGTGAGGGCGCCAAGCCGGACAACGCCGGCAAGATGCCGTCCACCGTCGGCACCAAGTCGATCCCAGTCGGCGGCGACTGGAAGGCTTGGATGCTCCGCGAGAAGAGCACCGACGACCTGCACAAGCTCTGGTACGTGCTACTGAAGGAGCGCAACGCTCTGCTCACCGAGCGCCAGCAATGCCGCGCCAAGAACATCGCCATGCCGAACGCGTCGCGACGAGTCAAGGTACGAACGAGCACGCTTCTTGTTCTCTTCTTCTTTTGTGTGCTGCTTGGAGCTGTTGCAGCAAGCGAGTGCTATATAATATGATATGGTATAAGATGAGTTGAGTGGCCGGCTGATCGCTTGCTTTGCCTTCTGTGTATGTGTGGGGATCGCAGGTGAAGAAATCCATGGCGCGCCTTAAACTTGTGCTCCACGAGCGCAGCGAAATCTTCCAGGCCAACCAGGCAAAGAAGCAGGCAGAGGAGGCGACCGCGCAGGAATAGATGTATAACGGAAGAGCACGCAGTAGCAGCAGTACGAGCGAAAGAGCAGCAAATAAAAGCACACAAACAAACGAAGCATTCCAGCCACAGGCACAGTCACTCGCGTGTGCACGTCGTCTGCATCTTGTTGGTACAGTGTGCAAGGTAGTACAGTCATTCTCCTCTGTTGCTGGCGTTTTGTACGAGTTGTCCGCTTTGGGATGTGATGGTGCACTCGTTTCTTCCAGACTTCCTGCGCTTTAGAGAGATGTGAAGAGCCAGCCTGCGAGGTCGTGTCGTTGGTGATTGGCGGCGAGGTGAAACAAAAGATCTCTCGTTGATGGTGAACACTCAGCATGCCAACGCATATCCTAGCAGCGTCCCCTTCAGACAAACAGCCTCTGCTGGCTTCACAACGTCTCCTTCGTCGAGAACTGTATTGTCTCAGCCAAATGCCACTTCACGTCAATCATTTGGGTATTCCCAGACACTGTAGGCTGAATGGGAGGTCAAGAGTGCGCTGCGGTCGTGGGTCGCGTTATCAACGGCAGTCAGAGCGAAGCACGCGTGTCCACAGCCGTCAAGAGCGCAATGTGTTCTCTTTGTACTCGTCCTGGTTCAAATTCATTTGTCATTTCCCGTCTCCTCTTTTCTCTCCGAGATCCAGCAGCTCAATTGAAATGGTTGAGTAAACGCTGCTGCTGCTGGTGATCACCGCATCAGCCCCATTACAACTTCAGCATTGGGGACCGAGAAGCATCAAAGCCAGCGTCCATGGATCTCTCTCTCTCACACACACTATCTCATTCCTCGATTTGCCAAGATGAGCGAAGCCTCAAGTAGCAACGACAACAACACCTTCATGGCGACTGGCAATAGCGAGTGGGACCAGTGGGAGCACCCCTTCGCGCCGGTGGACGCCGACATCCAACCGCACTTTGTCGACCTCGGTCCGCGCGACGCCACGCCCGTCGTGCTTGTGCATGGATGGCCGGACCTTTGGTTCGCCTGGCGCGTACGTACTAGTAACTGGTTCAAATGGTTGCATGCGCTCTCCGACGAAGGCTGATCATACTCTCTGTCAATCTGCCTTTGCACAGTACCAAATCGGTCCGCTCTCCGAGAAGTACCGCGTGATCGTCCCGGGTACGATTGAGTCATGCACCCTCATTTTGCTATCGAAAAAGCGAGTCTATTCAGCTGACGCACTGACGCAGAAGATCGCTTGCCGTTTGTTTGTGTTTGTGTGTGTCTAGACCTGCGAGGCTACGGCCGCAGCTCGTCCCCAGAAGATCCGCAGATGTACGGAACCAAGAACGTCGCAGCCGATATCGCAAAGCTGCTCGGTATGAGTCTCATGAGCGCTCCCCCACGGCCTTTGCCTATTCCTACATGAAGCTCACGTGAGTATCCCTCTATGCCGGTGTAGACTTCCTGAACCTCCCGCGCGCTGTGTTAGTCGGTTACGACTGGGGCGGCGCGATCGTCTGGCACATGTGTCTCTATCACCCGGAGCACGTGCTCGCGGTGTGCGGCATCTGCACCCCATACTTCGGCAACGAGACCAGCTCGTCGACATCAACACGCTCGCGGTGGCGATCCCGTAGTTCTCGTGCATGAAGTTCCTCTAGCAGTCTGTCGAGGCAGCAAAGGTCCTGAACGCGGCGCCAAAGCGTTTGTTCACGGCAACGTACCGGTTCCCAGAGGAGCACGAGGTCGACGGAGTCAACGTGCCGTACCTGGAGATCCTCCAGGGTATCGCTGGATCCCGAGACCCTATGTACACGGAGCGCTCGGAGCTGCTCAGCGAAGAAGAGCTCGACGTTTACGTGCGAGAGTGCTCGCGCAGCGGGTTCAAGGGCTCCTGCAACTACTACGCCGTGCGAATCATCGGCTTTAAGACCGAGAACCCGCTGCCTCGCGTCATCCCGCACCGTGCGCTGTACATTGGCGCTGGCGCAGACAAAGTGCTCAAGCTCGAGATGGCGGCGCACATGCCCCACTTTGTGCCGAACCTGGAGACGGTGCGTGTGAAAGGCGGTGGCCACTGGCTGCTCTGGCCGCACCGCAACGAAGTGACGGAGATTCTGCTCAACTGGCTTGGGAAGGTAGAGCTCAGTGACGGTGCTCCTATCGAAGTTACTCCATGAGCTGAGATAGGATGTGTAAGCCTGGTCTAAAGAGAGCGAGGACTGCAAGATCAACCAATTCGGCAATGTAACGAATGCAATGCATCAGGGACTGGATATGATGAGTACTAGTAGTGCATTGTACATGGCTACCCCTCGACAAAGTAGAGGTAGATTCAACATGTACGAATCCGATCAAGGTGCAGCTATTAGTTACAATGCCTAGGTCAACTTCTACGGATCGGATCGCGCTCGAGACTCAGTCGTCACCTTTTGCGGAGCGCACGACGACCTCAATCAAGAAGCGCCCGCTTTCACCATCGGATTCCAATCCGCAAATCTTGAATTCTGAGCATTGAAAAAAAAAGGATCTTCAGTCTGGATTCTCAGCTATTCACAGGAGGCGAAACCACCTGGGAGTGATGCAAGTCGTAACCAAAATTTTTGCAAGTGGCTCCAGTTGGATGGAAGTTTAGACCACCTCTGAATCTAAACAGAAGGCAGTAGAGGCAGTCTTCATGAATACGGTAGCAAGACACAAGACAGTGGCCTATGCTTCCAGTAATCACTGGTGACTGTCCGTTGGTACGCTCGAGTGAGTTTTGCCTGAAAGTGCATGGAACCCCAGGCGCTCGCCATCATGCGAAACACGCGAAGCCCAGTGAGGTGACCTGCTCGCGATCAGCGAGTGCAGAGGCGCATAGCCAGGGCAAGTTGGTCTTTCAATTGACAAGCATTCAAAATCCATTTTCACAGGGTACTTGATTATAAAGGATGATTTTAGTACATTAGCTGGTTGTACAACCATGAGGGAATGGTGGTATTATATCATAGAGGTTGACCACCTGAAGCGGAACGCTCCCACTCTTGGATGACCGAGTGCTGAAACTGGGCAGTGATTACTTAATTTGCTGAATCAACGCAAAGAAACAAATCTCACCATCGCAGTGATTACTTAATTTGCTGTATCAACGCAAGGAGCAAGTCTCAGCAGTGCGTTGTCGTTGAAGAAGCACGTGCTGTGTGGCTTCACTTTTGCTGTATCCGTCAACAGATGCAGCCTCTCTCTCTCTCTCTCTCGCCCATGATGTCATGGTCTGAATGGCCCCAGTGATCTCCACAAGCTCCGCCTCCTCACTTGTTCACTCTATTAGCTCTCATTCATTCATTCATTCGCTCATTTCGGAATTCACCACCATGAGCTCCAGTCCAAGCAGCAGCAGCATCGTCGCCGAGTGGAAGCAACTCAACCATCAGTACGCGGAAGTCGCCGAGGGCATCAAGATCCACTTCGTCGACGTCGGTCCGCGTGATGCCACGCCCATCGTGCTCGTGCACGGATGGCCGGACTTCTCGTTCGGCTGGCGCGTAAGTGACTTGGCAATTCGCGTATTCATAGGCTTGAGGGCTACGTGGCTGGATCTCTAATTGTTTATATGTTCTCGCTTTATCTTTGTACGTCCAGTACCAAATCGGTCCGCTCTCCAAGAAGTACCGCGTGATCGTTCCAGACATGCGAGGATTTGGGAGCAGCTCTGTGCCGCGCGAAGTGGAGGCGTACGGAGCCAAGAACATCACGTCCGACTTCGCCAAGCTGCTCGGTAAGAGCGCTAACACTTGCACTAGACACCTTGATGCTCTACCACAACTAATTAGATACGTCTCGTTTGCTTCGTTAGACTTCCTGAACATCCCTCGCGCTGTGTTTGTCGGTCACGACTGGGGTGGCAACATCATCTACCGCATGGCGCTGTACCACCCGGACCGCGTGCTCGCGATCGTCGGCATCTGCACTCCGTACTACCCCCCGAGCGAACAGTACGTGGACCTAGACACCATGGCGGCCGCTGTGCCTGGCTTCGCGTACATGAAGTTCCTGGCTGACACGGAAGCCGCGTCCAAGCACCTGGAGGCCGCACCAAGCGCCTTATTCACCGCGGTGTACCGTCCGCCTCAGCCACCTGCGCCTGAGGGTGCTCCAAAGACGACGTTCCTCGATATCCTCCGGGGTATCGGTCACTCCGACCACCCCGTGTACACCCACCGCTCAGACCTCTTGAGCGAGGAAGAGCTCAACTTCTACGTCTCCGAGTACACGGCGAGCGGCTTCAAGGGAGCGTGCAACTTCTATGCGACGCGCGCGATTGATTTCGAGACCGAGCGCGGCTTGCCGAGCATCATCCCGCACCAGGCGCTCTACGTCGGCGCTGGCAGAGACCCTGTGCTCAAGCCGGAGCTGGCGGCGCACATGCCGCAGGTGATGCCGAAGCTCGAGTTTGCGCTCGTGGAAGAAGGCGGCCACTGGCTGCTCTGGGGCCAGAAGGACGAAGTGACCAAGGTGCTTATCGACTGGCTTGACAAGTTGGACACCAGTGCGTCCCCATAAGCTCGAGAGTCGAGATTCGAGGGAGCACCTATGAAGTGGTGCTTGCGCAGTTGACATTGATTTTTTTGCGTCTACTTAAAAATACGATCTCACGACCACATTGAAGATCCAACCCAATGTGGCTCGCCCTGTCCGGATACTGCGCTACACCTGATCATAGCGACACTCACTCGATAGGCAAACGTCCGTCCTCCCCACTCGCAGCGAAAGCAGGCTTCGATCGATAGGACACACGCCGCTTTCGCCTCATCGTGTTGCGAGCTTTCTTCACAGCTCCAGCCCATAAAAGAGACATCTTCCAAGTCTGATTTGAATTGAAAAACTCGATTACAGTACTGGTGCATCCTTCGGGACTAAAAGGTTGTCCACCTTCAATATACTCATTGTCCATTCAAAGTGGACAATGCAAAGATGCCAATTTTTCATATTTCTCATCGGAGAGCATCCTGAAAACGACTTTATTGATGGCTCTTATTCGAACAATCGACAACAATACGAAAGCGCGATTGCACAACAAAAGAACTGGAGGAATTGACACCCATGAGCACCGAAAAGAGCCTTGCATCCATCCGAGGAGATGTCTTAGTTGTGAGGTCGCACAGAGCCTGTGGTGTAGTTGCCCAAGGCAGCAAAGCCAGTCGAGGTCTGCGATCGCTGGTTGCCTTGACGGTTCTTCGTGTTTCCGCTGTTGTTGCTCGTTGGCGCCTTCGTCGTCGTCGTTGGCTTTTTGGTCGTGGAAGTCGGTTTTTTGGTCGTGGAAGTCGGTTTTTTGGTGGTGGAGGTCGGCGTCTTCGTCGTGGTGACTGGAGTGGCCGTGGTCGAGGTCGGGGTCGCCGTCGTCGCAGTTGGCGTCGCTATGGTGGCAACTGGGGCAGCGGTGGTCGTCGTTGGCGTGGTGGTCGTCGTACTGGTGCTAGTAGACGTCGAGCCGCTGAGAGCCAGGCAGTTGACTACGAAAGAGAGAGAAAGAGAGAAAATCAGCAAACCCATTGATCAATATCAGTTTGGGGAGGACAAAAGTTGTGCTGAGGGTACGTACTGTAGACTTGCCACTCGTTCGTGTGCATGGCGATCCAGTAGAACGTGAACTGGGAGGCGCCGGAGCACTTGGAGTTGTCGATCGGGACCTCGGCCGCCTTGCCAGCGGTGTTGTACGCCGTCGCGCAGTTTGTGTTCTGCATGACCATGACGTCGTCGCACCACGCCTCGCACGGGCCTTCGTGGGACTCGACGAAGCCTTCGCCCGTGAGGTCCGTGTTCTTGCCCCACCACACGGAGCTGCTGAGCGTCTGCTTGGTCTTCGGGGTCGAGAAGCCACAGTCGGCGGTCGCACCGGAGACAACGACCTGGTTCTTCAAGATCATCGTCTTGATGTCGTTGTACTGGCCATCGGCAAAGTTCGTGATGAACGACTTGACGTTGTCTGCTGGGGCCGCAGAGAACGAGCCGCTCGGGTACACAGACGTGCCCTGGAAAGTCGCCGAATACTGCGTGATGTCGCCGGCCGTCGAGAGGAACTCCGCGACGGGCTTGACGAGGTAGCCGTGCGCGTCAACGTCTGCGATCTGGAAAGCAGCGAGCGCGGCCAAAGTGCTCGAGATGATGCGAAGGTTCATGGTTCGTCTAGTGATGAATTCGAGAGGAAGAGGCTGGTGTTTACTGGAAGGAAAGTTTGGGAATGAGGTGAGGAGGGCAAGCCAAATCTGCGTCCAGTCGCGGGCTAGCTGAGCTGGCTGGTGGAGGCATGTGTCTCGTGCTGAACCAGCGGTCATTGCTGTATACAGGCGTGTTTGGTTGGGATGTTGGACTCCTCCTTCATGGGCGATCTCACAGCCGGAAATGGATCACACGCGCCAGTTCAAGATCTCGCCGTGCCAATGCAGCTCTATCTGGGACTTCTGCCATATCGACTGAGAGCGTCTAAACTGTTTTTCTGATCTCGGATGGTCTTCTGTTCCTCCACATGGTAAAACAAGGATGCAGTTAGAGCGGATAGTCATTGAGTCAACGATAAAGTCGAATGCTTTTGGGGGAGGTCAGTACGTTAATAAAGATCGGTAATGATCACCTTGGGCATTTGGCATCCAGTCGTTGATTCATCTCAGCAATTGGCCCAAGACAGTCTCAGTGAGCCGGATCAACCTCAGATGGCGTTCAGCAGATCAACGCGCGCGCGATGCTTCAATCGTCCACTCGGATAACATAGGGCTCAATCTTGAGACTGTTAATTCGAGAGCTAACAAGACATCCACATACAATAATACGAAGAACCAGCATTGCTCACATCCGTAAACCAATACGAAATTCATCGAAGAGTGGTGCAAGCACACGAAGGTGTCTGCGAGACCACACGTACGTCTCGTACTTCGAAGTATTGGCAAGTCAAAAAGAGCATATTCTTCCCCCAGAGCCTTTGAACGACGAAAGGGAACATGACTATGGAGCAGAAATGGTTTAGCGAAGATCGAACGAGCGAAATTCAAAGTCAAGAGAAACAAATGTAGTCTGAATTACTACAATCGGTCAGCGCGAAGCGCGTCATTTTGGGAATCCCGCACTGTGTACAGCTGACCAAACAAACGTGATGATGGAACACGAAGAACCCGTGCGCCTGGTAAACTCACAACTTCGCTTGGCGCTTGTTGTTGAGCGGAACTTCGATCGTCTGCAGCCATTCGTGCAAGAGTACGTTCACTTGCTCTTTCTGCTCCCACAGGATCCAGTGACCGGCGTCCTTGACAAGTTTCATCTGCAGGTTTGGGATGACGCTCGGCATCTTGTTCGCCATCTCCGGGCGGAGCACTCTGTCGTCTGCCGCGGCGATGAACAGCGTCTTGTGGGGAAGAATCTTTGGCAGGTTCTTCTCGTTGTCAAAATCGATTTTGCGCGAGCCATAGTAGTGGCACGTGCTATGGAATCCATTGCGCGAGTACTGCTCGACGTAGTAGTTCAGCTCATCTTCCGAGAGTATCACTGAGCGCTGAGTGTACACTGGGTGATCAGCATTCGTTTGGAGGCCCTTGAGGAGGCTGACCACTTCGATTGGCTTGATATCCTTCGGGTATTCCTTGTTGCGACGGTACATCGAGGTGAAAAACTGCTTCGGAGCTGAATCAAGGATCTTGCCCGTGTGTTCGGCATCCGCGAGCACTTTTTGGTACGCAAACTGCGGCACGAGCTTCACGACGACGTCAATGTCAATGTAATTGTCGTGCGGTGGCGTGTATGGAGTGCATACCCCACACACTGCAATCACGCGCTCTGGGTGATAGAGGCACATGCGCCAAACCATCGCACCACCCCAGTCGTGACCGATGAACACAGCCTTCTCGATTTCCAACGCATCTGAGGATGAGCATCGTCACACAATCATGTGAAAATTAGCCACCAGAACACGCACGCCACATGATATGAATATATATTGCAAGTGCATCATACCGAGAAGTGCAGCGAAGTCGCCCGTGACGTTCTTGCCGCCGTACGATTCCAGGTCCCTTGGCGCAGAGCTCTGTCCAAAGCCGCGCATATCTACCATGAAAAACGACACCACCACAGCCCAACAAACATCAGCTGACCCATACTGCAACAAATGAATCCACAGACTGGCATGGCGTATACGTCTTTGTGCATCGTACCTGGCACGATGAGGCGGTACTTTGGCGAGAGCGATTCGATCTGGTGGCGCCAGCCGAACCACATGTCGGGCCAGCCGTGCACGAGCACGACCGGCAGCGCGTCGCGTGGACCGACGTCCACGTAGTGGATCTTGATACCGCCGGCCGTGGCCACGAAGCTGTGCGCCCACTTCTCCCACCAGCGGCCGGGCGCGTGCGCGTACGAAGGCAAAGGCGTCGCCATGCTTCACTCGATCGATCACCTGCTGCTTTCCCTTTCAGTTGGCGAATGTGTAGCAGAATGCGGAATTCGATGTGTTGGGTTCATGACGTTATGATATGGCGGTTTGTATGGGGTGTTTCGTACTTTAGAGGAGATGCAACCCCAAGTTGCAGTTGGCTTGTCTGATGGATGTTTACCTCAACGTTAAACAAAATCTTCAGCAACCTATTCGATAAAAGGCGTTTGTGTTTTTACTCTTGACATTGTTTTATTATTTCAGTTTAGAATCGAAGCTCGTTTTGGTGCATTTTTCTTTTTCAACCTCTTCATCTTATGGGAAAGCAAAGTTCGTGGCGCGCCGCATGCGAACTTATTAGAAGCGCACTTGACTCACATAACCCAAGCATTTTCCAAAATGCGTGCATGCCAGCCAAGCGAGCCTCACATGAGCGAAAGCGTGCGCGGTGTCTATTGCGTCTTCTCTGGCTGGCGCGTTGCTCAATGCCAGCGCGGAAGAGAGAAGTCGCCGTCAAGTGAGCGCAGCGAGACGCGCGAGCGAGTGAGCGAAACACGTCAATTTACGGGCTGTTTCGCCAGCTCCTGCAACTAAAAATACGTGCGCGCACGAACGAACAGCTCGAGCGACGCATGCCGTCACTCACAACCGCTTTTGAGCTTGTTCCAGCCCGCCCAAACAACAAGCAACTGCGGTTGCTTCGCAAACATGCGAAAAGGTTGGTTTCTCAGTTTGCTGCAAGGAACCTGCTATATGCGCGTGTGGTATCGCGTGTGGTGCGTGTGCACCGTTGGTTACGGCGGTTACGCGTGTGAATTGATATCAACTGAATGTGGTTTGTTTCCCTCGATTTTGGAAGAGAGCAACACAATAACGTTGACCGTTCGGTCTTTTGCCGTCTTTACGAGTTCTCCAGTCCAACGAACGAGTCCGTGCAACCAGTTGTATCAGTCCTCGTTCACGTGGACAGCCGGCCAACTGCCCTAAAAATTGGGCTCCCCCTACAAGCGCGTTTGTGGTCGCAGCCGAGCGATGCCTGCACTGCCAGCACTACGCTGGTTTCAGCTGCTTTCTCTGCTGGCTGCTGCCGCCCTTGTGCTCATCATCCCAGTGGTTGATGCAGCGCTGATTCGCGTGTCAGCGAAAGGTGTGGACGCCAGCATCTGCGGCACGTTGGCGCCTCCGTATGCGTCGTTCTGGTTTGCGCTCCTGAATATCGCGCAGAGCTCGGACACCACCGAGCTGGCCGCAGGCGAGTACGTGGACTCCGGGCCGGCGATCGAGTTCGGGTCTGCTTCTGGACTCAGCGACATCACTATCACAGCAGCAGCGTCGGCAGCGACAAGCAATGCCGTGACCATCGATCGCGCGTACAGTGGATGGCTGTTCAAGTTCGCAGCGGGCGCTGGCGAGATCCGCGTTTCCGGCATCCTATTCTTGTGAGGCGGCTCGCAGGACCCTGACAGCGGCAAGGGCTACTCGGGAGCGTTCATGCAGTTTGTTGCCGCCGATGCCGACATCGAGTTTGCAGATTGCGTCTTTGAAGTGAGCAGGAATCCAAACAAAGGCTACGGAGGCCGCGGCGGCGTTGGAACCATCTCGGCAGGCTCCCCAAAGTTCACAAACTGCGTGTTCACAGCGAACTGGGCTGGCGTTGCGAGCGCGTTTCATATCAGCAGCACGGCGTCGCCAGTGTTTGACTTCTGCACGTTTGAGAACTCGGGCTGCTACGCTGGCGGATGGGGTGGTGTCGTTGTCCCCGAAGACCAGAGCACTAGCGTGTGGAAGAACAGCGTGTTCCGCAACAATTCCTGCGACTATGGTGGTGCGGTCGATGATGGCGGGACTGCGACGCCGTTATTCGTGAACTGCAGCTTCGAGCCCAACTTTAGCGGCACTCTGGGCAGCGCGTACTATGGGTTCGGCAACACACAGACCAAGTTCTCTGGCTGTCGATTCTATGGGAATCGCGCCGGGAAAGGTGGAATGGGCCAAGATTACTACTTGTCGAGCTCCGTGTCGACGACTTTTGAAAACACTCTCTTTGATACGGGACCGAATCCAGTTTTGATCTCAGATGGAGCTTCGGGGGCGGCAAAAGACAACTCGACACTGCTGATCATCGGATGCATGGCAATAGGGTATCGCGCAGCGCTCGGTGTAGTCATCTTCAGTATCGACGCGCGCGTTTCAATTGAGTCCTCGACCTTTTCAAACAATGAGTGCGTCAGAGGTGGAGCGATCATGGCGAGCAACAAGCCTGTATTTATCAGGAACTGCACGTTTCTGAACAATGTCGCGTCCGAAGGCGGCGCTGTCTACATTGCAGCATCTGCTGTCTCGTCCAACAGCATCATCGACAGTCACTTCGAAGGCAATGAAGCTAAAAGCACAGGTGGGCGATCCGGATCAGCGGACCAGCCACCGTCACGATGTCTGGGTGCGTGTTCAAGGCGAATTCAGCTCAAGGATTGGTGGTGGGGCGATCTACCTTGCCTCCGACACGACGCTGTTGATGGACAATTCGACATTTGAAGGCAATTACGTGAGTTCAGGAGGGACGGTCTGGTCGGAAGGCAAGCTGAATGCTATGAGCAGTATCTTCCGGAGCAATTACTTGCTGACAAACGATGAAAGCGCTGGGGACGCGTGCGGGGTTGATGCCGTGCGGGAGACGCCATCTACAGCACACTGGCAGCCATGTTGCCGCTCGATGGGGCATCAACAACAACTGAAGGGAATCTGACAACAGTAGCAGCAGAATGCAAGATCGACCAACTGCAGTTCGACACGCTGACGCTCGAGTACAACAACGCTTCAATGGGCGGCGGAGGCGGCGTTTTCCTCGATCAACAGGTGCTTCAGTGCGTGAAAACCAAGGAATCGGTGTGCAAAACCTGCATTTTCACCGGAAACGATGCCGCCTACAGGGAAGACGTCGCGACCATTGTGAACACGCTCGAGCTTCGGTCGAAGAGCCTTCCGAGCAAATGGGCTCTCGTCTCGGGTAATGACGCCTCGATTGGTACAAGCGACTTGCTCGGCCAAGCATTACAAGGTTCGCATCCGCCGCTCCTAGTCCAGCTCAAATTGCTACAGCGCGACGAGAATGGCGTTGCGAATGCGTCTTCTTCGCCTTCTACAGCTGTCTCTCTGACCACCAACATCTCGCGGACGATCCAGAACGGCGAAGCGATTTTCAAGGCTCTCGCGCTGCGCATGGCTTCTGGCGAGACAAACAAAGCTGATCATTCATTGACGCTGAGCTTTGCGAGCGACACTGGCGCACTCCACATGGTGGGTGGGTCTGAAGATACCACTGCGATGACGCTGCTCGTGCCGATCGTTCTAGAGAATGCGCGCAAGACAATGGACTTCTCAACGCGGACGGCAGCTGCCTGGTCGGAGCCTTTGGTGGAACAGACAGAGCGGTCGCTGGTATCATCTTCTCGGTTGTCGTTGGGGGGTTTGTTCATGTTCATTCCCTACTGGTCGTACAAAAACTCGAATCGCGTGATGAAGACGATCCAGCAGCTTGTCACGAGCGTCGGGAGCATCATGCTCAAGTTTTTCTTCAAGCTGCTCGACATGGCGTCCAACTTGCAGGCGCTGATCAACCTGTTCGTGTTTGACGTGAGCCTGAGCCACCTGACGTTTGTGCGCGTGACGTACGTCACGTGCTACGCGCTGCCGGTGATCCCGTTGGTCTTGGTGGTCCACGCGACGGTGCAGAACATCGTCACGCAGTGGAAATGTACCAAGACGCGGAAGATCGTTGCGCGAAGGAATCGAATCAGAAACGCGGAAAACAGCATCGCGTCCACACGTGAAGACACAACTGAGACAGAAGGCAGTACCACGAAAGACGAGTCCGGTGGGAATGAGATGAAAATGGGCTCCAAGGTGGCGTTTGGGGCAGAGAAGAGCAGCAACAAAACAGTGGTCGATCTCGCGGCAGATCCAGCGACACTTTCCAAGTACAGCACGAGGAAGCTCATTGACGCCTACATCAAGCACGAAATCGAAGTCTGCGAGCAAGAACTCGAGTACTATCGCACGCGCGCGACACTCATGAAGTGCGTACGCACTCGTTCGGTCATGGGAGATCTGCTGCTGCTGCTAGTCATGAACATCAACATCTATCTGCCAAATCACTCTATCTTGCAGTCCAGAGTCCGGTCTGGAGCTTGACTAACAACGAGTCCAAAGTCAAACCCCTTCAATATGCGATCTGCTTGAGTCAGAGCCCAGTCCTCTGGTCGCGTTTACAACGTTATTCCAAAGAATTCGGAAGAACTCACGATAAACCTTGGTGTACATCTTGTTGGCACTTCAGTTTTTAACTTAACGTGTGTGGTAGATGAACCCAATATCTTCTCTTCTAGCGATGCCTTTTGTATTCGGATTTTATATCGTGAGCAACTTCTCCTTCCGTCTTCGGAAAAACAAAATGTACGCGCTCGAGCTGCAGAGTTGCAGCTCCCTGACCGACGAGACGGACTCGTCGTTGAAGTCAAACTACTCCTGGGTATCCTTGTTCAGGCACTCTCTATGGGAAATCAGCACAACACAACCCAGAGCAAGACATCGCAAGCTAGCGTTCAAGACATGGATAGGTAGGCAGCCAAACAACCCGCTTCCTAATACGTACGCGGTGTAGTGGCTGCCGTTAAGCGGCCCGACGTGGTGCACGACGCCCGTGAGGTCGTACGCTGTGCTCCCGTCCGCGACCGTGTCCGCTGCGCAGTAGTCAGCGATGTCGAGCCCCTGGGCCGGGAACTTGATCGCCGTGCTCACTTTGTCGCGGCTGAACGTTGAGTACGAGAACCGCTTGAGGTGGATCACGAGCACCTGCGGGAGTCGGTAGAGTGAGATCTTCTTGGACACGGCGCGGTGGGTCTTGCGTTTCCCGCAGTAGTATGCGTCGTTCTCGTTCAGGAACTCCTGGTCCGTGTACGCCTTGAGGCAGTCCTGGACCGAGTACCCTCCACCATTCGAAGCCGAGTGCTCGTCGTCACTATGACCGGAGTGCTTGGAGGAGGGCGAGGATGAGGAGCCAAGCACGCTCGATATCCGCACGTGGTGGGAGCTCTTGGGCTTCTTTGGCGCCGGTAACGACAGATCCCAAAACACATCGAAGCAGAGCGACCGGTGGGTGCACGTGCTGCAGCGAATCTCGAAGCGCAGCTGGCCACAGAAGAGCTCCGAGAGGTGGTTCAGGTTGCGCTCAAAGTAGAACTTCCAGTGCTCGTCCGAGACGTCGCGGTCCTTGATCTCGTAGTACGGCGGTCTCTTCTTGATCTTGTTGAGGTCTTCGTGTAGGCCGTCGAGCAGGAACCGCAGGAACTCCTGCGCGTCCTGTTGGTCGTAGCTGGTGAACCACGGCGCCACCTTGCCGATCACGCGCTTGAGCTCCACGGCCGCGTCGCGCTGAACTTGTCGTTGCTCCAGAGCGACTTGATCAGGTCGCCAAAGGCCCTGAGGGTTAAGGATATATGAGGAGGAGGTGGGTTAGTACGGTTGGAGTACCAGGTTGGTCATACAGAACCAGAGTTCATTCAGTCCGCGTACGATACGAGCGTGCCTTTGGTTGGACTCGATTCGTTGATCTCCTTGGTGTACAATCCCGACTGGAAGTACCGGGCGACCGCCGGGATGTTGCTCACGCACTGCAGACAACTGTTCATGAAGCTAATAGAAGCATAGAGAGTGCTAGGAGTCTTACTTGTGGCAAAATTGGATGTCTTGGTTCCCCTTTACCAGGTATTCTCCAGATTCTGCAGTCCCACGAGTCCTTTCGGGTTGGTTTTGTTCACGATTTCGCCTCCAGACGGGCCGGGCAGGATGCTGGAAGAGCTGTTCTCCCGTGTCACGCCCGAGATCTAGAGTCGCTGGTAATAGGAAGTGGACGATGAGGATAATGAGGGCGACAAGCTCGACGATGACGCGCCGATACTGATGTTGCTGCTGCCACCCTGGGTATTCGAAGGACTGAGGGCTAGCAGACTGCTGCCGCTGCTGTTGTTATTGCTCGCTCCGCCACCGACAGCGATACGAGCTCCGATGCCGTCATCGACAAAGTCGTCGTCTCGGTCTTTTGAGGAGGCCGAGCGCGAGTAGCTGTCCGAGTAGCACGTTGACATGCCGTTGGAGCAGCTGCTGGCGGTGGACATGGACGACGGCGACGACTGGTTGCTGCCCATGCTCGCCGGGCGGAACCGCGTAAGCGACGCCAGGGCGGACGACGCTGCGTTGCGAGATGTACTGGTGCTGCTGCTGCTGTTGCTCGACTCGGAGATCGAGTGGCTCACGATGCGGTTGCTGGGGCGACTGAGAAGCTTCCCGCCTGTGGGCTTTGGCGCAGAGGCACCATTCGGAGGCGACGAAGTGTCGATGTTTGCGGTTTTCTTGGCTCATGGGAACGGGTTTCGGATGGAGACTGTGGAGCATCACACCAGAGCTCATGGAGGTTAGCATGTAAATCTAAGAGCGCTACACACACATACACATGGAGAGAGAAAGCGCACCCATGTGGTCGGATTTGAACATCCCCGAGTCGCCGTCTTCCTGTTGTGGCGGCGGCGGGGATTTCTGCCTGCGAGATCGCGAAGGGTAGCCGATCGAGGCAGCGGCGCTGCTGGCAGGTGAGGTGCGTTCGCTCAAGCTGGGACCTGCCATACACACACGCGGTCCTTTCTCGGCTTCAGGTAGGCGGCTGAGCTGGCGATCGAACGAATCCCCACGGGTGGCAGCAGAGAACGCCAAGCAATTCACCCAGTCGTGCACGAGAGGCGAGGCAAATAGACTCCGGAAAACAAAGACAGATGGGCGGTGTATTGGAGACCGATCTTCTGGAGCTGCGGCACGAAAGAGCTTTTGCTGCCTGCCAGAAATGCCTAGAGACCCCAGATTCTTATCCCCGAATCCTGGGTTCAGGTGGCGTCTCTTTTGCTTTCCTCCCAGTCTCTCCCAAGTGCGAGGTCGCGTACGCTGCCGCCCATCAGTATAAATAAACAGGGCTGCCAAGGAGCAGCATCAGAACGCAAAACAAACATGGGGACATGTTTCGTGGCTTTCACACACGCAGAGGCGATAATAATAGAGGAAACGGAGACCTGGAGAGCAGCGAAAATAGCCAAATATGCGAAGGTGACCAAGGGCGATCGCATAACGCTTGTGGCGGGTTCGTGACCAAAGTGGCCACCATGGGAAATCAATCGCAATGGAGAGGTGCGGGTGTTTGGAGCAAGCCACGGAAGGAGGCAGAGTCCAGATGACACTTCTGGGGTTGGTACCCTTGGTTGTAGGCTGAGATGAGTACGATAGCGCCTACGTGCCTCGCTCTTAATGAGCAGCAGCGATGTCATTTGACTCTACCACCACCAAGAGACTGAGTCCGACAAGGCCTGTCAGCCTCAGGGAGGTAGGTACTACTGAAGCGTGAGTTTGGCGGCTCAAGCGACTGCTGAATAAATGCTTGTTTGATGCTTTTGGTATCAGGAGCAACCCAACTGATTTTTGACCAATGCTCAGGCTTCTTGTTAATAGTTTCTACCAATCAGAATACGGAAGCTGGCTCCTTTTGCACCTCACATTTCAAACTTCAACATGGAAGCTGAAGTTTCAAGCTTGCATGCATGGATCTCGGGACTTTGCCTTGCTTCTTCATATAAATATTACTCATGTTCCTTGTCGTTATTTTACGACAGCCGCTAGAAGAAGGACCAGCGAGCTGATAGGCAGCGTCGTCGTTCCCATCTCTATCCACCGCAACTGGAACCAAAAGGCTCACTTTGGAGCCTGGTGGTATCTTTGAACGTACTCGAACGTCTGTCCAGCTCAAATCTATTGAAGAATGGTAATCTCGCGATTCCAAAAAGAAGTGGCATTTGGGGACCAATCGGTCAGGTAATCTCTACGCGCAAAGAGACTGGAGAGATGAGCGAGCAGATCGTGCCTGAGCTAGGATTTGCAGGCAGAACTTGTGTATTCATTTGGAAGGCGCTATTGAGAACCATTTGTAATACTTTGAAGGCCTAGTGGTATAAACACAAGTGTCGTCCTTTTATTCCAGTTGACCAGCACGCGAGCGACACGGAGACCCAGAACGGCATAGGATGTCCATTCGTTGTGCTTGTTCTATTTCGCGCATCCGAATGCCTCTGTCTGTTGCACTCATTGCAATGTCCTGTACTGATGCATCAGTGGCACATTCATCCCAGAAGAGGTCCTTCGCGATTCGCGTGGTAGAAAATGCAGTCTGTCAACCACAGAAAGCTCGTTCATCAGGTGAGTAGATGTGGGAATGTCGCGGATTGCCACAAACACAGCTACTCGCTGGACTTGTGCGAACTGCCACGAAATATATAGCAAAGCATTCCTGGGATCTCTGAACGAGCGAGGGCATATGTGAGCTTGAGTGGTCCTGAAGCATGGAATCGCCTTGACCACTCATCTCTCATCCATTAAGACTCAAGTGGCGGCGCGACCCCTGCATTATTCGTGCGATCTCCCAGCAATGTTACAGCCAGCGACTGGCGTGAGTTTACGCGCCGAGCAGTCAAGCGGATGTAATCTTTGAGGAGGACAACGAAAAATCAAGTTTGCTGTCGTTAGAACGGCGTGACAGCAACTGCAGGCGTGCTTTGGATTGGTGGCGGCATTATCGAACACTCTTGCGAGAAGCTGGATCTGCTGTTGGGGCATACAGACAGATCGGCTCCAGTGTCAGCTGAAGAACTTTGCTGAACCGTGGTATCTCCGAAGACAACGTTGAGCTTTTGGGTGAGTTGTGGACCCTTAAAGCGGTCGACCAGCAAGATCTCTTTATTGGAGCTATCTGGGGATCAGGAAGGTCCTGGTTTCACCTGCACTTTGAAGACACGACATGCAAAATACACGTGATGAGTACTCATTCCGTGCGCATACTCTAAACTGGGCACCCTGGGCGCTTCATTCATTATGCAATGGTGGATTCGTCAGATGGATGGCTTTACTCAAGCCAGCAACAGCGAGCAACAAGAGCGAAGGCTGACGATTCCCATCAAAAGAGAGAGAGGTCGCTCTTGTTTCGGAGGCTCATTGTAGCTGGGACAAGCATGTTCCCAATCCAAGCCGCCTTTCCAGTTCAAATCGCCTAGAAAAATTTCGTGGCTCATGCAGCAGATAGAGATGCGCTCTCAAGAGCGACAGAATCGCGCATAATCACCATGCATGCAACCAGGAGAACACCTGCAAACGCCTACTACCTAGCGTGTACGCTCTCTTGCACTTCGAAGTGAACATTATTATTGACTGTGAGAATTGGGTTTCCTTACGATCCGACACGCAGCAAACGTGCATGCTTGGTGTCCCTTTGGCGTCCTTGACTGATCCCCGGGTCCTGCGAGCCTTCATGGGACGCACTTCTTCCATTCATTGAGCTCAGTCCTTCGGATTGTGAAAGGGCATTCCGCAATGGGACAATGGAGGACAAATCCTCTCACGAAATACAGCCGCACGCAGAAATAGCGACCGATCGTTCGTCCGCGTTTACCCTGTGGTTGCGCACGCGCTTGAGAGACGCGCTCGTTGACTATAGCCAAGGTTTTGAGATGAGATGCTGAAGAAAACCGGTTCAAATCTCCAGAGAGGTTGGCTCATCACAATCACTTTCTGTGGAACGCGCTGCTGCTGCTGCTGCTGTTCGCGAAGTGTCACTGAGCAATGGCTGTTGTCGAATATGACATGGAAGTCAGATCCGGTGAAGGTAGGATCCACTTGGGCCATGAAGACAAATAACCAACCAATCGTCCCGATTCACAATTCCTTTTGAAGTGACCCAGCTTCGTCTGATTCCAACTCCAACCCAGGTAGATCAAGATCAAAACGAGTCCATTCATTTGGCTCCGTGTGGAGGGAGGACTTTGCAGAACACCTCGTCAAAGCATTCGCTGCGATCTCCTGTTGGGAGAAGCAGGTGCTCCAGCTCTTCCTTCCGCTCAAATGGACCATTCCGATACTTGGAGAAAGAGGAACGATAGGTGGAGATTCATCAGTGGCACCGATCGGGCGATCTGCAATTGAGTCCGTGGGCAAAAGACAAGCACCAGATAATCCAGCCAGCCAGCTTTTAGCTTTTGAGCCAATCCACCAAGTACTGTGCTGTGTGCAACAAGTCGCGCAAAGAACGCTGAGCAAAGCGACGAATCGATCAGATCAGCGCTCGCGCTCGCCTGCTGCTCCGACGGAACGCCTAGAGAAACCGCAACGCGGCAACAACAGGAAGCAACTGCAGCGAGGATCGGACAGTGAAGTGCTTCTTGAGCCAGCGAGACATGCGGATTCGCGAACGGATGGTGATCGACGGACTCGCGTTCCGCAGGAACAGCGGGTATTGCCCGTCACGTCCCCACCGCAACGTGACTGCGTGATCAAGCCAGAGCTTCCCCATACTTTGCGATCCCAAGAATCAGTCGTAATTATGAATCTTAAGAGGGTGCCATTTCACAAAATCTAAATACAAATATGAACACTTTGATCTCAGTCTAGCGTATCTAAACTCCAAAGAGGAACATTTGCAACTAAATTCAACATTTAGAATGTATAATGTTTTAGCACCCTCACTACTGAATGAAGCGCATATCTGGTCGCGGCATTGTGGTTCCTGGAGAGGTGGACGACTGGAGCTCCGAACCAGCTGGCATTTGTGCTTTGCAGTCGTCCACTTGGAGTGCGCTTGTTTGTCTCGGCGTAAAAGCCGCATTCAGGGTCGCTGATCCAGAGCCACAAGTGCGATCCAGTGAGCCTCGCGTTCTGTTCGCGCCTCATGAGCTCGCGGTCTCAGTCTCATGAGCTCTGGTGGTGCATTGTTGCGCAGATGTGCTGGTGGCGGCAGAAATCACGATTGCGCTTCGTCAAATCCTAACTTACTAGTACTCTGCCTTCGATGACCATCTAACTTTGCCGACAGACACGGACAGCAGATCATCCTGATGGTTTGGTTTTGGTTTGATCTTGCCCCCTCCTTTCCACTGACTCTCTTTCTCGTCTCCCGTCTCCCGTCTGTCGGATGATCGGTGACCTGTACGGTTTCTGCGCATCCCCACCTCCCATCCCACTCTGTGCAACATCCTACAGATTACTCTTTGTTGTGTACATGTAGTCTCGCGCGCTGCGATTCCAGCTGGCGGATGCAGAAATAGGGTCTGGTGCGCGTGGGTGACCTCGCTCGGTCTGTTGTTGCCCCCGCCCGCCGCCTCTCTGCTGCTGTGTGTGAGCAGCTCACGGTGAGAGGGACAAACGAGGATAGCGCCTGCACGGCATTACCAAACTCGCCTCGTGCCGATCACGTCCCCCCCCGCAACGAATTTTAATCACAGCCCGCTTTACGCTTCATCATGAACCTCCGTGGCCTGATCTCCCTGCTCCTCGCCGTCGTGGCCGTCACGTCCGTCTCGGTCGTGTCTGCGAATGACGCCAACGACATCGAGGCCTTCGACACGTCGCTCGAGACCAACTCGACCGAGCTCTACGACAGCGAGGACGCCGAGCGCTCGCTCGAAGACCCAGACGCCGAGACTGAGGAGACTGACGAGAACGAGAAGTTCGATACCTCGGACGAAAAAGTCGGCGCTGACGCTGACGCCGATGCTACTGAGGACGAGAACGAGGCTCCTGAAGAGACCGAGGAGGATTTCACCGACGCTGAGCGCTCGCTCGAAGACCCAGACGCTGAGACTGACGAGACTGACGAGAACAAGACCTTCGATACCTCGGACGAGATCCTCCCAGAGAACGGCCCAGAGGATGACGACGCTGAGCGCTCGCTGGATACCGAAGAAGTTGGCGCTGACGCTGACGCTGACGAGACTGACGAGAACAAGACCTTCGATACCTCGGACGAGATCCTCCCAGAGAACGGTCCAGAGGACGACGACGCTGAGCGCTCGGCGGACGAGGAGACCCAGCCAGAGACTGCGGACGAAGAGGCCGCCGACGAGGCTGACAACACCCCAGAGGATGACGCGACCCCAGAGACTGATGATGCGAACGAGGACTAGATATAAATGATAATCGGTCTTTGGGCAGCCATCATCACTGTGTCACTCTTCATGGGCGTCGCATGGTGAAGTTCGCTTGTGTACCATTTGCTGTAGCAAAGTCTGTTGGGTAAATAAAATTATGATAGTAACTCGGAAAGAAAAACGTAATCTGTCTGTGCATACGAAGCGATTTTGAACATCAACGACAGCTATCTTTTTGAAGACCCCAAACGGCTTTGTATTCAACATCGGGCATTAATGGGAAGGCTACCGTGACCCTGTTTGCTTATCGTGTGACCTGGCGTTGTCCTTTAGGATACAAGATTGTGCTTCACACATGTGATAGGAATGTCATAGATCTCCCCCCAACTGCAAGCGACCGCTGCGGCGGCCCTGAAAGACCGCCGAACAGCGCGCAGACAGGCAAGGGGTTTGATTTCGTTCTAGGCAACAAGTAGCGCTAGCAACCAACGGAGGAGGAGTGGTTTGCTAGAGACTCTAGAGAATGCAGCCAACATGAAGAGAAGACATAATAGAAATACAGGTACATTCATACAGGCACAGGCACAGTTTGGGAAACTTCGGGGTGGAATCAGCAATCTCATGTAGAATTTGCTCCTCCACGAAATGTCAGGGAGCGGAAGCTAAGTTCGCATCATCTTACACCGCACAACACACTCGACACACGCACACGCAGACATCCCAGATACAGCTAGCTACGTAGATAGATAGCCACGCCACTGTCACCATGGCACTGACTGACAATGGCTCAAGGGGAACAGCGCCAGCGACCGGAGCCGCTTGCTCTCCACTGTGCTGAAGAAGCTCAATGAGGGGCTCCGAGGGCTGTCGGCCGTTTCTTGGTGGGTGAAACGTGCCCCTCTCTCTCTCTCTGCCAGTGATATTGAGCACCTTGAACGACACTTTACTTTAGCGAGTGTGTTGTACTGTAAAATCTACTCGCAACAAAAGCGATTAAACCTCTATAAATTATGGGTTAAAACAGTATCTTTTTGACTTGGGATTTGGAGGTGGATGATGCCAATTTGATTTGACTGCTGGATCCAGCTATTGACAGAGTCTCATATTGAGCGACAATGAAAATGAAATGGGTTGATGACACTTTGCCACTGAAGAGACTCTCGCGCGATTATTGTCAAGAGGCTCCGTGTTCGATCTGGTGGTAGAAACCAGCAGCAGCGAGGACGAAAGTAATGAACGTCTACCGAAGAGACTGAAAGCACGGCAGGAAGACGACTCGAGACATTCCCGTGTGTGATTTGACAGGGAGCTCGCCGACGAGCTGTGGATGCCTGATGCGGCCGACCTACACGCACACCCAATACCTTCCCTCCGCGCACTGTCACAGTCCGAGTCTGTCGCGGCCACCATGCTCACATCCTGGCTCGACGCCAGCAACTTCGTTGACGCGCCTCGCATTTCTTGGAGGGGTCTTGCTCCAGGAGAACCCAGGCAGATGGCCGACAGGTGCTCAGATGGATCAGTGATGAGTGACGAGCTAGCGAACGGAACCACCAGACAAGATGATCAATAGTGCCATCAAGCTCCAGTTGTACCCGGACCGCTACCAACGCGCCAAGCTGGATCAGATGTTCGCCTCCAACCGCGTCATTTACAATAAGCTGGTGGCTTCCTCCAAGGACGACTACAGATCGCGGCTGGTGCTGCGAGGACGCGAGAACGAGGCGAAAAAGATGACTCTGAGAGCTGAGTGCGCAATACAGACCCATCGCTCAAGCGAGGACCATGTGCGCCTTCTTTCGGAACAACAAGAAGGCACTGGCTAGGCACCTACAAGTGCGCGATGAGGTTCACGATTCCGCATTCCGAGACTGGATGAAACCAGTGAAGTCATCTCTCGCACTGTTCTTCGCGTTAACGAGAAAGGAATAGAAGACCACATTTCCGGATCTGAGGTACAAGAGCAAGTTCACCCCGTCGGATTCGATCGAGATCCGGGCTCGATCGATCTCAGTGGTTCAGCAGGGAGAGAAGCAGCTCGTTCGCTTCCATCCTACGTTCTTTGAGTTGGGAAAGAATGACGGCATTCAACTGCGTGGACGACTCCCTGAGCTGCTGCACTCGGTTCGACTGCAGCGGCTCCGCGAGGGAGAGTACGACCTTGTGATTCCGCGCACAGTGGATTTCGCGCAGTCGTGTACAACACGCGTCTGTGCTATCGATCCTGGAGTGCGGAACTTCGTAACT
>JAADVN010000261.1:0-23893 GCA_023335535.1 Globisporangium spinosum
ACGTACGCGAAGAGAGAGAATGAGTGGCTGACTGGCAGGCGGTTGTGCAACTGGCCTGAACATGTTTGTGTGTGTGTGACGTTGTGGGATTCTTTGTCTATCAGGAGCCAAGCATGATCGCCCAAGTCGTGTTCCTCTACTACTCCTGTGAGTTCGCTCATGTGCCTTCGCCATTGTTATGATTATTGCTCGGGATCTCGTAATGTGCTGACCGAGTGGATATGTTATTCCCCTCCCATTTTGTAGACAACTCGCGCTTCTGGTGGTTCAACGTCTGGGACCTCGGGTGCAAGCTATTTCTCAACTGCATCATCAGTTTGCTGGCGAAAACCGGCGCGAACCGGATCATCACGGAGCTTCTTGTCTTGTACGTTCGTGCGCAATCTTGCTGTACCTTCGCGTGTATTGTCGTTTCATCTTTCCCCAGGACTAATCTCTGATCGCCTTGCCTTGCTCGCCTGTTCGCAACCTCATCTACCTGTCGGTGATGCTCTTCTACCAGCCGTACAAGGAAAGCTCGGACAGCACGCTCGCGGGCGTGACGCAGATCCAACTGTTCGCCACTCTTTTCTGTGAGTATCCTTCTTGATTCTCATGTGTATGGATAACTCGGTGGATGCGTTGGACCTGATGACGCTTGTGACTGCATCTTGAATCTTGTAGGCGGACTGATTCTGAAAATGGTCTCGCTCTACCTCGAGCCGGGCGTGGTCTCGCTGCTCACGAGCGTGATACTGATCTCCAACATCGTGGCGCTGCTGTACGCGATCTTCAGCATCGTGTACGAGAAAGTCGACGGCGTCCAAAAATTGCGGCGCCGCATTCGCGAAGAACACCGGAAGGCGATCCAGAAGCACATGATCAAGCTCTGGCGAAAAGCGTATGGGTTCGCGTCCACGGAGGTGTATCTGCGAGACATGACAATCCGCCCGACGCCTGTGCATGTCATCATGGAGATCGCGCTCCGAGCTCAGCTGGAGCTCACCACGACGGCTATGGGCAATGTAGATGGCACGAAGAGCACCGATCAAGCGGACGTCGAGCTTCGCGAATCGGCCGCCGAGTAGAGATCGAGTTTCCGAGTGGTTCGAGGCAGGATGGGAAGGCTGCACCTGTTCTGCATTCGCATGTGTATTCAGTTCGTCCTTGCGGTGGTGAAAAGTAAGAAGATCGCAACCACGTCGTGCTCGCACCTACTTGTGAAATGGGTACAGAAAGTATAGCACACTCGGTCGACATTGAAACGATATTGCGGTTTTGGTGGCTCAACATCCTCAGCTTTCGTATGCTTGTGACGACAAAAGAGCCAATCAAATCGCTCAGCTTGTCCAAAGTGAGTCAATCGAGTTGCTCTATTTGTCCGTGCAAAGAAACGCGACAAATAGAGCTATCCGATTGGCCCACTTAAGAAATATTGAGCAATTTGATTGGTTTACTATTTACCTGTGAGCCAATCAAAAACGGCTTGCAAAAATTGCGCTTTTGAAAATTTTCGACGTTTTGCTAAAAAAAAAATGTACCCGAAAAGTGCTCTACCTTCTTTTGTAAAACTGCTCGCTCACATTTATTTGCGTGCGTCCACTTGTTCAAAAACTGGAAAACCAACCCTGGAGAAATGAAAGCACATGTTTGGCTTATACTTGCTATTACAAAGCTCGCATTCATACCTTCCCACTTCAGCTAAACGTCTCCCGCCGCCCAAACAACTAAATAAATTGAAACTCAACTTCCCGCCAAAGGCAAAACGCAAGGAAAGCGTCGCAAGGAAGTGAGCAACGCGCTCGTATTGCCATCCCCCTCCCGCAGCGAGCGACTTCAGGCAGATCGGCGGCGAGATGCACATCGAAGAGATCATCCTTGACGGCTTCAAGTCGTACGCGACGCGCACGGTCGTGAGCGGCTTCGACCCGCGCTTCAACGCCATCACGGGGCTCAACGGCAGCGGCAAGTCCAACGTGCTGGACGCGATCTGCTTCGTGCTCGGCATCACGAACCTGTCGCAGGTGCGCGCGAACAACCTACAGGAGCTCGTGTACAAGCAGGGCCAGGCCGGCGTGACGAAGGCCAGCGTCACGATCGTGTTCAACAACCAGGACAGCAAGAGCTCACCCGTGGGCTACGAGCAGTACGAGCAGATCTCGGTCGCGCGCCAGGTCGTCATCGGTGGCCGCAACAAGTACCTCATCAACGGCCACACGGCGCAAGTGAGCCAGGTGCAGAACCTCTTCCACTCGGTGCAGCTGAACGTGAACAACCCGCATTTTCTCATCATGCAGGGCCGCATCACCAAGGTGCTCAACATGAAGCCGCCCGAGATCCTCGGCATGATCGAAGAGGCCGCCGGCACGCGAATGTACGAGAACAAGAAGCAGGCGGCGCTCAAGACCATGATGAAGAAGGAGAAGAAGGTCGACGAGATCAACACGATCCTGGCGGACGAGATCACGCCCACGCTCGAGAAGCTGCGCGCAGAGAAAACGCACTACTTGAAGTGGGCGGCGAACAACACGGAGATGGAGCGTCTGCAGCGCTTTTGCATCGCGTTCGATTTCCAGAAGGCACAGGACGCGCTCAAGAACACGGCGCACACGGTCGAGAAAATGCAGCAATCGCAGCAGGAAGCGATCGACCAGGAAGCACAATTGGAAGAGGAGATCGAGAAGGCGGAAGAAGAGGCGACGAACCTGCAGAAGAAGCGCGAGAAAGAGATGGGCAAAGAGTTCCAAAAACTTAAGAACGACGTCGAGAAGGTCGAGAAGGAGACCGTCAAGTTCACGACCAAGCTCTCGCATTGCAAGTCGTCGATTGAGACGCAGAACAAGGCGGAGAAGTCGATCTACGCGCAGCGCACAGAGGCGGAGCAGAGCATGAAGAAGCTCGCGAAAGACATCGAGAAGGCGAAGCAGAACGTCGCGCAAGTGGAGAGCTTGCACTCCGCCAAGGAGACCGAGTCGAAGGAGTACCAGCGCCAGATCCAGGCGCTGAACGCTGGTATGGAGCAAAGCGGAGACGGCGACGAGTCGCTCTCGGAACGTCTCGCGTCCAAGCAGCGCGAGCTCCAGGAGACCAACACTGCCGTGAAGCAGATCAACATGAAGCTCAAGCACTTGGAGGAGACGATCAAGCAGAAGCGTCGCCAGATCGAGCAGACCAAGAACAACAACCAGAGCATGGACCACGAGCGCGAGCAGAAAGTCCGCGAGCTGGAGCACATGCGCCACAATATCAACGAGCTCACGGACCGATTCAACCCGAACGAAGAGCAACGCCTTGTGGAGGAAGTGAAGGTCTTGCAGCAGAAGATCTCGTCCTGCGAGCGAGAGGTCGACGAGGCGTCGCACGGACTCTCCTCTCGATTGGACTTCAAGTACACAGACCCGCACCGCAACTTCCAGCGAGACAGCGTCAAGGGTGTACTCGCCAAACTCCTGGAAACCAAGCACGAGTGGTCGGCGCTGGCTTTGGAGATCGCTGCGGGCGGCAAACTGTACCAGATCGTTGTCGACAACGAGAAAACCGCCAAGGACATCTTGAAGTTTGGCCGCTTGATGAATCGCGTGACCATCATCCCACTGAACCGCATTTCGCGACGCACGGTGGAGCAGCGCAAGGTCCAAAAAGCCCACCAGGTGGCTAGTCAGTACGGCGGTAAAGTGTGGGAAGCCATGGAACTGATCCACTTTGATCACCAAGTGCTTCCTGCTATGGAGTACGCTTTCGGATCCTCCATCATTTGCGAGACCAGTGAAATCGCGAAGAATGTGACCTTCCACAAGGACATCAAGGTCCGAACCGTGACTTTGGATGGAGATTCGTACGACCCTGCCGGAACTCTGCAGGGCGGTTCGGCTCCTTCGAACGGCACGCCGATTCTCCTCAAGCTCCACCATCTGATCACCAGCACGCGGGCTCTGAGTGACTTGAAGCGCGAGTACCAGGATATGTGCCGCACTCTTGACGCAATGAAGCAGGTATGTGGCACGCAGTATCGTTGTCATTAGATTCTGGAAGTTGTTGCTAAAGTATCATCTTGTGTGCTTTGTAGGATGCCGACCGATTCCGCAAGATGAACCAGCAGATTGAACTGAAGGAGCACGAACTGCGCTTGCTCGATGACCGCATCGCTGACAGCGCGTACGCTCAGCTGGAACGAAACGTTGTTGAATCGGAAGAGCAATACGAGGAAGGAAAGGAACTCTTGGTTGCCAAGAAGGAGGCTGTTACGCAGCTGACCAGTGAGGTTGCTCGTTTGGAGTCGGATATTACCAACATGAAGCAGTCTCGTCAATCCAAGATTGGCGTTCTTGAAGAGCGCTTTGCGATCTCGAAGAAGGAGGTGCAGCAGCTAGGCGCGCAGCTGAAGGTAGCAGAGCAAGCGCTTTCCGAACTGGTACTCGAGTCTGAGTCCGCTGGACAAGATCTCGAAGGCGCGGATGAGAGCGTGAACAGCATTCAGAAGGAAATCGCCGTTCTGCGCAAGGAAGAGAAGAAGCTCGAGGACAAGGTTGCCGAGATTCAGCGCACGTACACCGAGACTTCGAACAAGCTGGAAGAGCGACGAAGCCACTTGACTCTGTGGGACCAGCAGCTGAAGGACCTCGCGGCAAAGCAAAGCGACTTGGCGAAGCAGAAAAGTGCGTTGGAGATCGAGCGCAAGAAATCGGAGCACAAGATCACGCGTCTACTGAAGGATGAAAGCGAAGCCAAGCACATCGTCAAGAAGCTTGAGAAGTCGCACCCTTGGATTGAAACGGAGAAGGAGTTCTTTGGTCGCGAACACACGGACTACGACTTCCAGCGCAGAGACCCGGCGAGCGCAAACCGCAGACTTCTGGAGCTCAAGGAGACCCAAGGCGCTCTCTCCAAGAAGATCAACAAGAAGGTCATGGGCATGATTGAAAAGGCCGAGCAGGAATACCAGGGTTTGATGAACAAGCGTCACATCATCGAGAACGACAAGGAGAAGATCACGTCCGTGATCAAGGAGCTCGATACAAAGAAGAACGAAGCGCTCGAGACGACGTGGGTGAAGGTGACGAAGGATTTCGGCTCCATTTTTGGGACGTTGCTTCCTGGCACCACTGCGAAGCTCGAGCCTCCAGCCAACGGTATGTCGAGGCAACTATCTTTGACAATCGCTATCCTTCACGGGTATGTTATCTAACTGCTGTTGTTGTTATTGTAACAGGAACGATCCTGGACGGTCTTCAAGTTCGCGTTGCTTTCGGCGGTGTATGGAAGGAGAGTTTGACGGAGCTCAGTGGTGGTCAGCGCTCGCTTCTCGCGCTGTCGCTCATTCTGTCGCTGCTTCTCTTCAAGCCCGCGCCAATGTACATCCTGGACGAAGTTGACGCTGCGCTCGACCTCTCGCACACGCAGAACATCGGCCAGATGATCCGCTCGCACTTCTCGCACTCGCAGTTCATCGTCGTGTCGCTGAAAGAAGGCATGTTCAACAACGCCAACGTCGTGTTCCGCACCAAGTTCGTGGACGGTGTCTCAACTGTCGCGCGCACCGTGCCGAGCAAGTCCAAGAGATAAAGAAGCAGTTGACGTAGCATGGTGGTTCACGAATCCCATCCATCATTTCGATAATGGGCGAACCGCTTTTCCACATAGTATGCATGGGCAATGTAATTTGCTAACTCACTTTCAACAACGCTAGGATTCGGCAGAATGCACTCACCCTTCCACTAACGATCTCTGCTCTGCTGCCGAACCACGAAGCCCTACAGCAACTTGGTCGACGTCCCTCGCATCATGTACACTGCTGATGGATGTCGTGATGAGCTCTCGTGAAGCTTGTTGACTGTGCATGTACCGACTCATTCTTCAACTCTGCACAAGTTCGTTTATCATGCTATACGCACGCACTTTCACTCGACGCCTTCGATTTGAGCCCTCGCTAAAAGTCCACATCAAAGTCGTTGTCTTCCTTTGCAGTACGTCCTCGGCTCAATGCCGCTGTTGACACTGAAGCCGAGCCTGGATGTGAAGGAGATTTGTAGGATCCGCCCATGGAAGATGACGACGGCACGACGTTGCCACCTGTTGTTGACAGTGCGCTCTTGCCTTTGCTTCCGATGAGGTTTTGCAGATCCATCTCTTCTTCTTCCTCAAACTCCGAGTAGTCCCGCATTTTACCTCCTCGCATCAGCTAATGTATTAAGAGCTGGCGTTAGCATAACGAGACTTTTGATTGCAAAATTGGAGAAGAGAACATCGTTGTAACAGAGCCACCCGTACCTTGTGAGAGAGCTTTGCCAATGACGAAGACGCCATGCTCTTGAGAACGTCCTGAGAGTCGCTCTTCTTCTTGCCGAAGCTGCGAGAACAAAGGAAAAAAACACGCGTTTTCAACACAACACAAACAAGAGTTAGCACAGCAACTCCAACACGATTAGCTGTTAAAGTTTGTCAGATATGCATTTTCGAACCCGGAAGACCCGAGGCCGAACGTCTTGGGCTTTGGCGGGCTTGTGTGCTGTAGGGATGCGGTCTGGAGAAGTGAGGGGTCTAAAATCGGGGCGCAACCTGATGCTGCTGCTCTTGGGCTTGCTGCTGCTGGGATTGCTTTCCAGTACCAGGACTCACAATCTCGTATTCGTCATCGCGCTGTTGCTGATGCCCTCTGTTTGGAGACTGGGACGACGATCCAACATGCTCTTCCTTCGAGCTGACGGACGATACAGTTGCACCACACACGCTGAACAGCAGCTCTTTTATCTACGAAGGTAAAATTAACAAACATCACAGATCAGGTGAGCCATTTAGTAGTTTACAAATCCATCATCCAGACAAACACAGAAGAGAGGAAAACCTTGCGCTGAGATCGCTGGGCGGCGGGGTCGTGATGCAAAAACGCGTTCCCGAATAGCTTGGCCACTGCTGACACGGGAAGCGCTTTCAAAGCCACCATTTGCTTCATGTGGCTTGACAAAGCCTTCCACAAATTTGACGCAGTAGCGAAGATACAGATTCGGGTTAGTCATATCACAGCATCAAGTACCAAAAAACAATGCCCATCGTACCAGGCTCCTTGTCTTTTGAGTTTTGATGCACTTTCTTGATTTCCAGCTCACTCATGATCCCTTCAAACGCTCGAACCGGGAACAAAACTGCACACATACACGCACGAAGGTGTCCATGTGAATAAGCACAGCGCGACACGATGCAATGAGGCTACGTCGCCACCGCACGCGAATTCGCACCTGGACCAAGCTCCCTGGCAATGTCAACAACAGGCTCAAAGCAAATGTCCGAGCCGAAGAAGTTGGTCTGAGCTTTTCGACCGCCTGCTGCCGTCCTGCGCACATATCAAAAAGCAAACGCCATCAGCGTTTGAGGTTGTCTTTCGATATCAAACGGATGAGAAGCTGCTCGGTCTTACCGTACGAGCTCACGCTTCGTGTCAGCGGTCGACCCATCATCGTCGATTGAAGCGCTGAACGGGTTGCCTTCGGTCGAGCCTTCTTCGGCTCGGGTGATCAGCGCTCCAAGAACTTTCAGCTTGTCCGCCATCGACAGTTTTTCGATCGGAGAAGCTCGCTTCTACTCGCGATTTCGGAGAAAACCAAAGAGTGTGAGGGGCCCCGAAACGAACAAAAGACGTGACAGACCAGCATAATCACCTCTTTAGAGCGCTTCTCTTCAGCGATAACAGCGACGACAGCTTTTTACACCTCACTCGTAGTGTCTTGGATAGACGTACTCTCATCAATTAGTTCACCCGGCTCTCGTGTTGTTGCTGGGAGTGGACTGTAGGTGTTGCTTTGGCCAGTTTGCTCAGTTCGGTCTTGCTTTGCTCTCAAAAACGAATCCGACGACGCATTCATGTCCATTGTCGGCTCTGCATCGGTTCTCGCTATGAGCGAGCCACTTCCTAGCGCTGGAGGCGACGACAGATAATGGTCTGGGCTCGCCATGGACTGGTTTATCTCAAGGCTCTCCACAGAATCGACCACGGTCTGTGGAATCGGGTTGTCTGCTGAGGAAACTTTGGTTTGCACGATGAGTCCAGCAACTGCTGCTTCTTTTGGAGATGGTTGACTCAGCAGTTGGGAAACGGAGTTCATCGTTATGTTGGAGGCGCTCAAGTCGAATGAATTCGCAATATTGAGAGCCAAGTCGATCTTGTGTTCATTTTCGAGCGGCGAGAGTCCACCGAGAGCGAATGCATCGCCATGCAAGATGGTGGATATTCCATCCGAAGTCATGGAATCACTGAGACCATCGAACGAGTCGTGCACGTAACCAATCTTCGGGATGCTGTTAGGTTCTGGTTCACCTATGCGGCGATCTATCGTGAGTGCATGGTGCTCACTCGACTGCATTTCTCCACACGACAGACTTGACGCTACGCTCAGCTTTCCCGCGGTAGAATCTACTGTGGTCTCACTTTTTGCACCCAAACCAGTGGTATTCAGACTCAAGTTGTCGATTGGCAGCAAATGATTGACCTCGATCTCCCGTTGAGACAGTGTGCCGTTGGTTTCTTGAAGCAATATCGGTGACTCCACCTCGCTCCATCTACTATCAGGTTGAGCTGCTGGATTTTCCGACGACACTTCACTTGTCGCTGGCGTTCCTGTTTCGGTAATGAGGAGTTGCGAGTGTAGCATTTGGTTTTCGCTGAGTGGCAGGGTAGGACCACTTGCTGGAGGAAATAGCACCACTTCTGGAAGGTTAATCGCTGATACAGCTCCCGAGCTTTTCAGTTCGGAGGACACCAGATCAGGAGCTGGTTGAGTTGATGTCACCTCGGGGTGGGACTGGATCCGGTCACCAGCGCTGGGGTGCTGATTGATCTCGAGTGCTGGACTTTTCGCGACAGACTCGGACCTCGAGATAGCGCCGTACATTGATGGAGTAGGCGTGATCACGGGTTGAAGAGTAGCGTTGGTTGTCTGGAGGCTTCGAATGCCGAGGTTGTCATCAGTCGCAATGCTGATAGCGGCGGGAGCGGCTGAATATTGGACACCTGGCTCCTGAAGCTCTCGATTTCCTTGATCTTGGTTTGTTTCGACGTGGAAAACTGGAGAAAATCCCGGTTTCTTTGAATCTGTCGAGACCTGGCGCTCTGGCTGGTTTGAATTATAGTTCACAGGCAAGGAATGGTTCAGTGCAGCGCGAGGCATCTCGATATTGACAGAGCGCTGAGACGGCTCATACTTCTCGTATTGAGCCGAAGCAACAGGAACTTCGATGTTGACCGGGCGTTGAGGCACCTCCTGCTTTTCTTCACAATCTGAGAACAAGAGGGAGCTGCACAACAACACACCGCTTGTTTAGTTAGTTGCGGCAAGAGCCTCGAGGCAAGCACTGGTGCATACCTGTTTGCCTGCTTTAGAGCTTGAAGAGCACACCGCGGAGAAAACGTCTTGAAAAGCGTATCTACACAGCACATAAATCTAAAGTCAGTACTCCAAACCTGAGCATAAATCTAGTTTGTCACCAAGCAGTATCCTGAGCACACAGCCGCAAATGCATGCGCACCTGCAACTTGATCGTCAATCTCTGCAGCCTCTCGGATATGCTCCTGCGCTTGCTGAGCCATAAACGATCGCACGCCTCGTGCGTGCTCTCTAATCGTATAGTCCAGACGAGTGGCTAGGAACCACACAAGTACAGATCTGAGTCAAACAACAGCACCTGTAAGTAATCGCAACCACACTCGTAGCCCACCTTGCACGGTGCTCTGGCGACGCAGAAGCTCTCGCTCGTAGGCCTCGTTTTCTCCAGATTCTCCGACAATTCAATCTTGTGGCTCTGCATGTTCATCAGGACGACAACAGAGGTTAAGAATCATTGTATGCATCCGCTCTACTATAGCAGCAGGAAGCACGAGCGAGTCGTACGGTTTGCCGAATGGGATCGTCCAGCGACCGCTCGTCATCAAATGTCTGCGCTAAACAAAAGAGAGCAACAACAGCAACAACAGCAACAACAGCAGCACACACTTAAGCAAGACCTGCCATGTACTTTCAGCCATTCCTTCATCAAACACACGCACACACACGCATACACGCTCACTTCTTGGCCAAGTACCGCCGCTTCTCAACCGCGCGCTTCTTCCCCTCGAGCGACTTGAGCGTCTGCAGTCGCACGTCCTGCAGTTGCTCCTGCCAGGCGGAGTACACCGCCTTGATCTTCTGGAAGTACTGCGCTTTCTCCTACTCGAGCAGCGCGCTGGACGACGTGAGGTCGCTCTTGTGCTTGAGGAACGCCTCGTTCGCCTTCTGCTGCGTCGCGTGCAGCGAGCGGATGAACTCATCGTTGCGCGCCTTTGCGGCCACTGTGGCCGTGCGCAGGCGCTTCCACCTGTGCTTGTAGCTCTGTAGCGCCGCGGCGCTGAACTCGGCGGCGGTCGCTTCGCACAGCGTGATCTTCTTCTCGATCGCGACGTGTCGCGCCGCGCTGGCAGTGGCAAAGACAAATACGACGCAGGAGACCATGAGAGCGCGCTTTTGTAGAAGCCAGTTGAGAGTATGTGTATACGCACGTACAGCTCCTCTCGCTGGCAGCGCAGCACATCCATTCGCACCGCGTACTCGGCCGACATCGCGGCTGATCCTGATGGAGAATTAAAATGGAAGTTGCGCACCGAGGACACTTCAACATCCAGCGAGTATGTGTCGAAAATGTCTTCAACACTAACGCAACCAGCACAAAATCACTGACCGTGTTTTCCATAAACGAGCGAAGCAGCCAAGCAAATTCACGCAGCAAGTTCGACCTACGGACGGAGCTTTCGCTGGAATGCGTGTATCGAATCATGAATCAGTTGGATGCCCGACGGCTGAACTCTCACACAGACCCCTTCATATGAATCACTTTGTTGCTCTCCAGGTTCAGCGACGAGGAACGAACTGCCAGGAGAAGGCGCACCCTGAAGCCACGACGTGAGCTTACTGATAGACTCACCTGATCACGCAAAAAAACACACACACACAAAGCACATACAGACGCAGAAGTAGTTATCCTCAAGCATTGACGCGACCCAGGCGAATAATGAAGTACCACCTCCCAAAACGAGTCCTCAACGACACACCATTCCGCTGCTTACGGCACTGGTCTCCAGCTCTCAGAGTCACCTTCGCGATCGACTAGGGGTAGAAACATCTCTTTCTCTCTTGGCGTCGCGTCTCGCACAGTCCCAAACTGCCGATGATATCTCGCGTCTCTGCGATGCTGGATGACCAACACCTGGGTCAGAAGACCCATTCACAGTTTATGGGCACCAGACAAAGAGCTAAACCAAGAAGGCTGCCTGATCCCGTCAGAAATCCCTGTGAAGAAAACATAATCAACGTTTGCTGCTTGCTTTGAGGCGAGAACCGCGTCGTCTCTGTCGACATGGCGGTGACAGAACTCGTCGCGACTCTGAAGGACCTTGTGAACGAGAAGCTGCAACTGAAGTGTCCCGCAGACAAGCTGCAGCTCTACAAAGTGGAGAACCTGGTGCAGTCCGCGGACGATTGTTCGCTTCGGTTCCTACTTGGCGGGCGAGAGTATTCGGATGATACGCTTGAGTTCCAGAATCTCGTGGACCAAGCAAAGCTCATGGCACCTGCCCACCCAGTCTCGGCGTACTTGCTGAACACTTCGATGGCACCTGGCATTCACGTGCTAGTAGAGCAACCACGTGTCAAAAATGGTGAGGAGAATCTTGATGGCTCTGGAGCAGCAGCTGCCGAGTGCTCTCATGCCAAGAGAGAGCGAGAGTGCATTCCATTTGTTGAGATGACAGTCGAGCGGCGCAAGCAGCTGACAAGTGAGCTCCGGCTCGTCGTTTGCATCAGGACAATCCGCGAGCGACTCGTTTCCACAGGTCAGATCTCTGCATTCGAATGGGGAATGAAGACAATCAATGTGAGAGGTGGCTGGCATACCTTGAAGAGCACATGAGTAAAGCCGTCAGAGCGCGAGGTTTCTCTCTGGAAGCTGTCGTGAACCTGCCGGAACTGCTCAGCATCGCGGACGATCGACTGCCGTTTGATCTTCGCGGCGGCGCTGACGCAGTCGTTGTCAAGAACCTGGGGGAATTCACACGCCAGAATTTTCACCACTTGACGGGACTGCGCGTTGTGATCGACGTGCGGCAGGACCTGGCGAGCGAGTACCCGAAACACGAGGCTAAAGCGATTGCAAAGCTCGTCGCGACAAGTCTGCTGGCTCCAAAGTCCTTTGTGGGTCTGCTTCTCACGAACCTGATCAGCATGTGGACGTTACTCTGGATCGACGAGCACCACAGTATACAAATTCTCACTTTGACCCAGTCGGCGAATGCGATCGCGCTTGCGACTCGCCTGCTTACGAAGAAGGACGACGAACTCTAGTTCCATGTCTTGTTTGCTGGGAATTTTCGTCGCAGGAAGCTGAGCGATGTGATCGCCGAGAGCCGAAAGAGGAGCACGAGTGACGGAGATTTCTGGTGGAGTTTGTTTCCTTGCAAGCACGTGAGAATGGATGGTAGGCTCGAATATACTAGGTAAACCTGCTCAGTGAATGCCAGGAGTGAAAGCTTGCATCTCAAAAATAAGGCTCCCAAACATAGGAAAATAATACATTACAAAACATTTTTGTCTACATGACAACCTCACAGGCACAATACTGTACCGTCGAGGCAGTCCACTGGAGCAGAATCGCATGTTGGTCAACCCCACCACGTGAACGAAGACGGCAGCACGTGCGCGCGCAGGATGTCGCTCGAGAACTGCCCGATGAAAATGATCGTCATCGTGGCGAACGCGACGATTGCCAGATGCCAGTGCGAAAACACCTCCACGGTCGACAGGGTCTCAGCCGCGACAAAACTGAACGGGTCCGTCTGGATCTTCTCATAAATCGCCACAGGGACATCGATGCGCTCAATCGACGCGTGCTCGTTTCGCTCCACGAAAATGCCGAGATGGGTCTACAAAGATAAGTAGAAAAACAACAAGTTCAGAGTCGGTTGACGCGCTACATTCAGAGAGCAAGGCAGACAGCAAGTGGGCTCTACCTTGTCAGGCATGTGACGGAACACTTCAAAGGCAACGTCGCCAGGCTGGAACCTATAGACATTACAGAGAATCAGTCAGTCAATACAGAGTCTATGACCAAGCCATACATAAAGCACTGAGAGCAACGTACGAGATGCGACTGTTGACTGGCTTCTCATCCTCAAGTGGGGTGAGGTTCTGCTGTCGGATCCAGTTTGCGTTCATGTACACCCATTTGATGGCGCGGCTGATCCCTGTTCCAGACGAGAGCACGCGAGCGGGATCTCTGTAGAAATAGAGAAGCAGGAAAAGCGTTCGTCAGTTGATCGATGACTCAAGATAGAAACAGCTCCCACACACACACAAACACACACATTAGCACACTCGCGTACCTTGCGGCGACAATCTTCGGCAGTACGAGCGTGATGGCCTCATAAATCAACGATCGAGCTTGGCCTCCCATTCGATAGTGAGTGTTATGAGCGCGAGAGCGTTCTTGGTGTAAGTTACGGTCTCGCAGTTTGCGCCTCAGGCTCGCATGCAGCCAGAACCGAGCGGATTCCGCCTTGATCATGCCGTTGACTTTGTGGCAAGTGGACCGCGCGATAAGAAGGTCTTCAGGCGCGAGGAAGTGCGCAATCTCAAACTGGACCTCGTACGGCAAGCTCAGGAACGCGCAATCCGTTTGTGTGCTGTAAAGCAAAGCAAGGACATACCAGATTAGTGATAAGCTTCCATCCAGTATTGATACCAAACAAGCGAGTAGGATGTTACTCACTCAAGCGCAAGTCTCGACGACAGTCCTTGAATCAGGCGATGCTCCACCTCAGCAATGTACTCCATCGCGAGCTCTCCGCACACGCACACCGAGATTCCCGTGAGCGTTCCAAACTGAATCGCGACGAGCAAGTCCCCCGGCCAAAAGCATACGTAGGATCCGTACCAGGCGAACGCATACGTCAACAGTTCTGCGCACGAGCGCAGCGTGTGGTCGCTGAAGTTGTACTTGACGTACAACACGCGGTCTTGTAAGATCATGCCGACTCTCCGTGTCGGCTTCCAGATCACAAACATGTCGCCTAGGAGCGCAAAGATGACGCCGCTTGTCGTCGCGAGTGCAAACGCCACTTCAATGTTGCGCAAGTGGGTGTAAATGATATTGAAGGCAACCGCACCCACGAGTCCAAGCAGAGCCATCACTGGCAGCGGCAACACCTGTGTCTTCTCGTCCTCATCATCGGCTACAATAAAAAGTGATAAGAGTAAATTAGCCACCAGAATTCGATCATTTGCAAACCACGACCTTTTCGGCACTTACTGTTCACTGGACGCGCTCGAGCATGAGTGCGGACCTGCTCGCCAATCAGAGTGACCAGCATGCCGGAGAGCGTGCCGACTTGAACCGCAACGTAGAGATCCCCGTAGATCGCAAAGCTTCCGTAAATTACTCCGAGGAAGCAGCCGAACTCGACGAAAGAGCGTACAGGATACATTGTCCAGTTCCGCTTCACGTGGATTACGCGGTCTTGGAGAATCACACCCGCCCATCGCGTGGGCTTGTACAACACCAGCACATCCGCAATGCACAAGAACGAAATGCCAGCAATCGTGGCGACGACAACTGTCATTTCCAGGCTGCGCATGTTCTCGAAGATCCACTGGAAAGTACCCGATCCAACGTAGGCAAAGAGCAGCATCACTGGTAACGCACGAGAGCGCTCGCCAATCCTTGATTCAGGGTCGCTTGTCGGATCCGGCTTCTCCGATACCAGCTCTTCGTCTTCTGCGAGCATCTCGCTTCCCCATGGGATCAGCTTGGCTCGATTGCGGCGGAAATACTCTCCTGAGAGAGTCACTGCGATCCCAGAGAACGTGCCGAGTTGCAGCGCAAGTAGGAGGTCGTTGTAGAGCGCGAACGACCCATAAATGACGCCAAACCAGGTGAACACCTCCAGAAAGGATCGCAGCGGTTCCTTCAGCCAGTTGTCTTTCGCGCAAGTCACGCGCTCCTGAAGCATCTGCCCGATCTCTCGCGTAGGCTCCCACATCAAGAACAGCTCACTCGCGGCAAGGAAGACCACTCCAGACAAAGACGCCAGGCAAAAAGTGGCTTCAAGGCTGTCGCTGTAGCGGTAGATCCAGACCATCGCCAGCATGGAGATGTAGGAGAAGAGCACCAGACAGAAGATCAGCGAGCACGTGGCAGTGAAGCGCGCACGGACGCTGTTGTCGTCCTTCATCTGGATGCGCATACAGAGCCACTGACCGCCAAAGGACATTACAATCCCAGACATTGCAGCCAGCGTCAATGAGCTGAACACCGTCGAAGTAGCAGCGAAGCTTCCGAGAAAAACACCTACAAACACCGTCGTCTCGATAAACGATTGCAGCGGAAACAACATCCACTTGTTCTTGAAATGCTTGAATCCGTTTTGAAAAAGATCTTCAGGATGCAGCTCTTGCTGGATGGTGCTTGTGAGGTAGCCGAAGCTAGCCGACACGACGACATTCCCCGCAGAAAACTGGGACAACGTGATCTCGAACGACCCTTCCTTCGCCAGCGTGAACAACGTCGAGCAGAGATCGATGCCTGACGCGATCACCATCGCGATGAACGTCCACTTCGTTCGCTTGAACAAATACGGATAGTGAGCCTTGATGTATCCGAGCAGCATTCGCGACAAGGAGAATGACGACTTCTCGGCGACTGGTTCACTCTGCACTGGTCGCGGATTCTTGGTTTCATGAGCTTTCCGAGTCGCAGCCTTCTGGATGTCATTCCAGCATTCGCGAGAAAAGCTGATCGAGAACCACGAGAGATAGCACGAAAACAGGATGCCCGGTAGTCCATGGCACACCTTGCAAGCCACCAACGTTGTACCGATGATGCATCCTTTGCCGATCAAGAACTTCGCACGCTCGTTGAACTTGGAAGCAACCGCGCTAATGTCTGTCAGAGCAATGGTTGTAAGAGCGCTTGCTGCAATCGCGATGAACCAGAGGAACATCGTTGACGTCGCCGAGGGAACATTAACTATCATCACCACCGCAGAGTACACTTGCATGCAGAAGAAAACCATCATCACCACGCCTGGTGCGATTTTGATCCAGTGATCAGCTGGAATCTCATTCTGGACGCTTGAGAACAGCGATCTGCGCGACCAGACAAATTCGCCAATGAGAATCAGCACAATGCCGCTGAACGTTCCCATTTGCAGTGACGGCATCATCTCATCGGACGCTTTGTACGACAGCACGGTGACTCCGAACGTCACTGTGATCTCCATCAGCGACCGCCATGTGTGCTCTTCCCAGTTCTTGCGACCATCGACGATCCGAGATTGGAGAATGAGCCCCACTTTCCTTGTTGGTTGATACAGCAGCAGCAGTTCACTCGCGACGATCAGCGACACACCCACTAGCGTGATCAGCATGTAGTTGAACACCAAGTCTTCGATCGTCTGGAAATCGGCCACTTCTTCACTGAAATATCTGTGCAGGATCCGTCCATTCTCAGTGAGCAGATACCCGACGCAGATGTACGAGAACACCGCCTTGAGCCACGAAACACCTTCTGGTTTTGTCCCACGCTGCTGTCGAACCATGCGAGCTTCGAGGATCCGCAGGTACGCCGCGATAAAGTCGCTGGACACAGCAAGTCCCAGCGCGGTCGCGGCACCTCCGCAAATTGAGAACACACGACTGTGGAATGTGGTGTACGAGTACCACACTGACGCCATCCACGAACACACTTCCAGGAAGAAGCGCGGCTTCTCACGCTCCCAGGAAAATGGGTTCGCTCGGTCCAGCAGCAGCTCTCCGAGATCCATCGTCGCAGGGCTGGACACGAGCAAATAGCAGAGCGCCAAATACGACGTCCCGGCGGTTGCTGCTAGAAGAATTCCACCCACAAACTCCGCCACACGATGCGGTAACTCGAGCAACAGCGCCGCTTGAGACCCCAGCATCGCGAACGCAGCGATGGAGATCATCGTATGGGATCTAGACGCAGACTGATGACAGCAAACGTGCTTCGGTCGACTCATGTACGTTGACTGTTTGTGCGCGCGCTCTTCACACCGGCAGCTGGACGAGCGGATCTTCGAGACCGCGAGCAGCACTTCGCCCAGCTCGTTCGACCGGTACGCGCCTTTCATGTTTCTGTTCTGGTGCTGGATATCGTCGCGCAGAAGATCGTCATCTTCGCCCTCGGTCGTATCGTCCGCCGCCGCCGCGAAGACCGTGTCTCGACTTGGTCCTAGTTGTTTCGGCGTTTGTTCCGCTGATCTGGTCGCCATCGCCTTGCGTCCTGCGCTGCGGTCGTCTACGCACGCACTGCTGTGCGCATACAGCTCCATCGACTGATCAAGCGAATGACCGAATGAATGAATGAATGAATGCGCGTGTGTTTGCGCGCGGGTGTCGGCGCGTGTCGCGTGTCGTTTCTTCCTTTCTTTCGTCGTTCTCTTTTTGCTCTCCGGCGTTAACGCACAGCGAGTGAACTGGAGGGATGGAGGCAACGGGGCTCTCTGGTGTAGTGACTACACACAAAGAGAGAAGACGTAGACTGGCGCGTTCCCGCCGTCGTGTGGAGAGAGGGCGATCGAGAGAATGCGCCGCCACTGCCGCCGTTCGACTCGCGCGCGCTTTCACTTGGATGATGCCTTTGCGGGCTTCTTCTCAAATGGCGATAAGTGGTCAAAGAGTGGGAGAAACACAAGCAGTCTTGAAACCCATTTTTAGGCGTCGGTTTACGAGGGTGTTTGGCAGCACGCGTGAGTGAGGATCAGGCGTGTTGAACCTTTTTTAGGACAAGAAGACCCTCATTTACATTCCCCGTAAACAGAAGACTGGGACATGTGCGCTGTCGACGCTTTTTAACAAGGCAAAGTCGACAGAGTCGTAAAGTCGACGAAGGATGATGTATCGATCTATCTATCTATCGGCCGACTGTCTGGAGAACAGCAGCAACACAGCAGGCAGCCTACTACTGTGTTGTTGCTGTCCTCGGAGCTGTTTCGCCTGTGAAGGATGCGCACAGAAACCGATCTTGCTTCGAGCATCACCGACCACCGTTTCGCTCTTTAGCTTTAGCCGCGCGCTGATTAGTCTTCACTGCTAACTTTACAGAGTCGAGTTATAGTTGAATCACGAGTGAAGATATCAAGCTCAGATGACATCATCACCAAAGCGGCGCAATCACTCCAGGCGTGTTGACGAGCCAATTGAAATGGGTCAATTAGTGCGCGCCAGTTCCTTTCGCCCGTATCCAATCGATTCAATCTTAAAGCAGGGGCTCTGCGAGTTATTGTCCGTGACCAGAGAGGCATCCAGGTAGTATTTATTGCGTTCGTCCAGCGACTGAGAAATCTCCAACAGCAGCAACGTCAACACGGAGAAAGAAACCGAAAAAGACAACTTAGTGAAACAAAAAACAGAACGAAAACGGAGGAAGAAATGGACCGCAAAGTGTTCAAAGGTCACTAAATCTTTGATGTCACTGAAAAGTCATCATGTCATTCTTCCAAGACGACACTGATAAAAAAACCTCGCGCTAACTCAAACGATAACGGCAAGGTTATTTCTTTTCAATGTTTCCCCTCCCAAATTTGATTTAAGCCAGTTCTACCGACATTGAGAGGGGAAAGCACCCGCAACCGATCTGGGCGCGCCAAGGATAACGAACAAGAGCAGCACAGAGGCGCAAAGAGGCAACCGGAGGCAGGCGACGACGATGGACGCGCAGCGCGCGCTACTGGACGAGCTCATGGGGCGCAACCGCGACGGCGACAAGCCCGAGGAGGACATCACGGACTTCCGCCACCGCCGCGTCTGCAAGAGCTTCCTCTGCGGCCTCTGCCCGCACGACCTCTTCCAGAACACCAAGATGGATCTCGGCGAGTGTCCCAACCTGCACTTGCCAAAGATGCGCACGCAGTTTGAGAAGGAGCGGCAGGCGCAGCCGGACAAGGACTTTGGCTACGACCAGGAGCTCGAGCGCGACCTGAGCAAGTACGTCTCGGAAGTTGAGAAGAAGATCCAGCGCGCGCAGCGCCGCCTTGAAGAGCAGGACGGTGCGAAAGCACCATCGCTCATGGACTTTGAGAACTGCAAGGAAGTGCTCGAGATCACGGCCGAGATCCAGGAAGTCATGCAGAAGGCAGAAGAAGCAGGTGTGATGTCGCAGTTGAAGGCGTTTTTGATTGTCTGCATCGTATTGTATCATGTGCGCTGACATTGTTGCTTGCTGATGCTGCGACCCATAGGCAACGAGGGCGAAGTGGATCTTTCGATGGAGTTGATGAATAAAGTCGAAGAGCTCAAGCAAAAGAAAGCGACAGCACAAGCCAATGCGATGCTGAGCTCGTTTCGTTCAGAAAACAGTGGTGGTGTGGGCGGCGCCGGCAGTGGTGGTGGTGGTGATGCGGAAACCCCTACAACTGCTTCTTCGATCGATGGTGACAGCGAAAACAATGCAGCGAAAGACAATGACAGCGGTGGAAAATCACTTGCTGAAGTGCTTTCGGGAAATCCGCTGGCAAGTGCGAACGTGAACCAGAAGCTGCGCGTGTGCGATGTTTGTGGCGCCTTTTTGAGCATCTTCGACAGTGATCGCCGTCTCGCCGACCATTTTGGCGGCAAACTACATTTGGGGTATCTTCAGATTCGCAAGAAGATCCAGGAGGTCGCAGAAGCGCGACGAGAGCGCCGCCGCCAACGCAACGGAGTTGCTGACGAACTGAATTCAAAACCGAACGACAAGAAAGAAAGAGAGACAAGGGATGGGCCAGTCGAGAGACGCCGCGATCACCATTCTCGATCCAAGTCCCGATCAAAGCCGCGGTAAGACGCCTCATTTGCTGCTTTGTTGTTTGTCCTATGCCTAATGCGACCAGAGGTGACTAAATATTCCATTTGTAGCAGCAGCAGAGATGACAGATTGCGCCACTCAAGCGGGAGACGCACTCGTGACCGCAGCAGAGACCGCAGTCGCGATCGCCGTGACCGTGACCGTGATCGCGGAAGCAGTCGTCGTAGCCGCCGTCGCTCGAGAAGCCGCAGCGCGAGCCGAAGCAGAAGCAGAAGCCGCAGCCCAAGTCGTAGCCGAAGAAGACGCCGCTGAAGCACCGCAGACGACGGATCCTACAAAAAAAAGTACCTAGCCATGCATGCTTGCACTTTGCACTTTATTCTACATGTTTCTATCTTGAGAAATTTACACCAGGATTCTTTCACAGGCAATGCGCAAGCTTGAGGGAAGATGGGAATTCCAAGCTGCTTGCTTCGCTCTTCGCTCGTTCGCGTAAGAAGAGGATACAATCTCGCCGAGACGCGGTATGTTTTCTCTGAATTCTTCTTCTTAATGATTATTTATCTGGAACTCGTGGTTTGCTTGAATCTATCGGATGTTTGTCTGCAATCAAGCGTCACGACATTGAGAGGATTCGTCTCAGGTATTGTAATCTTACAGTTGCGGTCGATTTGGTCGGTGAGAGGTTTGCTATGACTGCATGTGATAAATTACTGTGATTGTTGGAGCTACTCACGAGGGTATCGAAGATACCACACTCCGCAGACGTCTCCCATTCGTCATCGCAATTGAGTCTACCAACCGGATCAACAGCAGCATATTCTTCACGTGAGCAGGCTCCGGGTCATCTGGATTGTCGCAAAAGATGGTCTTGAAGAAGGATAGAATGATGTTTGACGTGTCGACGAGGACGATTTCCTTTACCGTGGTTTCGAACATCTTGGAAGAGGTTGTGTTCTCGGTATCGCGTGTTTGTGATGCGTCCCATGCAGCTTGGAGTCGTTCTAGCGTCGATCTGTGATCGTCCACGCCAGTTCCACGGGATAAGGACAGCAGTCTTGCATTGGTCAGTGCTGCCGCTGCGCTTGGTGATCCACTTGGCGTCTGCTTGACGAGTCGTTTGAGCGTAGCGTCTCTGTGTGCGATCGCTCCCTGCAACGCAATATCAAAAATGAGTCAGCGCCAAGTCGCCACATCCAAAGGTCAAGCAAGCGCTCACATGAGATAGCTTTGGCGGCGGCGGCGGTGCTCTCTCAACCAGCAATTTGGTTTCCTCATTTAGCACCTTCAGCATTTGCTTCCCCTGGTTAACATTGAGACTCACATGTGAGGGCCGTACGCACCAGGAAGGATCGATAGCTGGGTACAAGCCTGGAAAAAAGAAAAGCTCCATACCTGCTTTACGCGCGTGTAGATCGGAAACACAGCCGACAGTGTGGGTAAATGGAGCGCGCTTTGGAACTTCTCGGACGTGACATCCACTCGCTGGGTCATGAACTCAGCGACAAGTCTGTAGCCATGATGGAGACGAGCGACTTGCTTCAGGTACCCGACCTGCACTTTGCTTGGCGGCAGGACAGCGTCCCGCTCATCTACTTGGCGTCTAGCGAAGTGACCACTCATCGACAGATGCTCGGCCATTTTCCTGCAAAATACAAAGCGGAACGACTCTTGGCTCTCTTTCTCGTCCATGTCACTCAGCTGGTCCAGCAAAGCTTTCATGCGGCGCGGATACTCGAGGTGAATCTGCGGCGATGCGGGTGCAGTTTCCAATGGAGACACATGCGCTGCGGTTGCATTGGGCTTTGGCTTTACTGTCGCTAATGGTCGTGCTGCGAGCGTATTGCCATTGAGTGGGGTTTGCGTGTGAATACTCTTCGCCATCGCCAGGATGTTCTGCAGAGCGCCGTCGTCGTCATCGGCCTGTTTCTTCCCTTCAGCACCATCACCGCCATCCTCTTCACTGTTGCTATCAGCAGCATTGCCCTTCTTTGCCATCGCTTCTCGGATCTGCCGCGCGCGCTGGATCGCGTCCTGGAGCGACTCGTGCATCTGCTGCGTCTGGGCGTCCTGGTATTTCTCCTCCTGCAGGCGAGCGTCGCGCGCTTTTGCCCGTCGTTCGTGCAGCGTCTGCACGTAGCGCAGTGTGCGCTCGAGCTCCGCGCACTTCTCCCTGACGACTAGCGAGCGGAAGTGCACGTCCGCGTCTACGGCGACGAGCTTCGCGAGCAGCGCGCTCGCTTCGTTCGCGTATTGCGCGTCGCTCATTTTTTTGGCTCACTTTTGAACCAATTTGTTTTGGATGTATCCCCTGTCAAAAATGATACCCGGAATCGTCCCATTCCAAAATGGAGAGGTGCTCGACAACCCCCCAACCAAGCACTTGAGGTCCCAACTTTCAAGATACGCATGCTTCATGTGAAGACAGGCGTAGTTATGAGTCTCTCTCTGTATGTGTGTCACATCCACATCACCAGAAGCATTTCCACCACGCTTGTGGCTGCAAAGCAACAACAGCAATAACATGCATGCAAACGAACGAACGAACGAACGCCTCATCAAAATGTCACTTTTGTGTCTTGATGATTTGGTTCGCGATATCGCGGCGCGCAGGATGATGCTTTTCAAGCAGCTATAAGTTAAAGATATAAAGCCAAACGCTGGCGACTGGCGCTCGCTCCCTCACTCGGGAGCACTCCAACGCCCCTTTCGCCACGCAAAACACACACACATACTTGTCGCTCAAGACGCGTTGCTGTTGAGACCACTGTTGCTGTTGTTGCTGCCGCCGTTACCATTGCTCCCGTTGGTCGCGCTGCTCCGGGCCTCTTTGCGGAGCTTGTGTTGCAGAATCGCCTCCATCACCTGCAGCCGCTGCTCCTGGAGCTCGATGAGCCGGCCAAAGTGGTTGTCCTGGTGCACGCGCAGCTCCGTCACGGCCGACGTGAGCGACGACAGCGCCGCGACCGTGGCCGAGCTCTCCTGTGCGTGGCGCTCCGACGACAGCTGCTTGGACACGATGCCCGTGAGTCGGTCGATCGCGTTCACAAGCGTCTGGTCGTGCACCACGATCGTCTTGGCTGAGTCCTCGCTCGAGCCCGTGTCGTCGGGCGTGGTTGAGTCGCCCACGTCGTGCGACGCGTCCTTGTGGTGGCTGCTGCTGTAGTTGTTGCTCGAGTTGTTGTTGCTGGTGTTTCGCTGCCGCAGCGACGGCAAGGTCTTGTGGTTGCTGCTCAAGTTGTTGTTGTTGTTGCTGTGGTTGTGGGTACTGTTGTTGTTGTTGTTGTTGTTGTTGCTGCTGCTGCTGTTGTTGTTGGTTGGCGCAGTGTACACATCGCGCAGCGTACCCCAGTACTGCTTGTAGTTGGCGCTGCGGCGGTCGTAGTGCACGTCCGGGCGCTTGAGCGTCTTGGCGTCGTACTCGTCGTCCAGCGACTTGAGCTTCTTCGCGACCTTCTCGTTGTTCATGCCAAAGTCCTCCGTCTCGCCTAGCGCCGCGTTGCTGCTGCGCATCTCGGCGCTCGGGTACTGGTCTGCCGCGGACCGCTTCGGCATCGAGCTCAGCGCGCGGCTCACATCGTCGTGCATATTCCGCCATCGCATCATGCCGTCACGCTACACAATACAACAGACAAACAAGTTAGCAAACAAGTCGATTGTTACACAACAATTCGCAATAGCAGCAAACAACACAAGATACAACAACACACAAACAAACAAATCATACCTGTTCGGACGCCATGGACGCATTGGTCATCACCTTCCGACCGTGCGCGGACGAAGACGCAGCCACAGACGCCGCGGGGATCGCGGACAACGAAGCTGCTCCTATTGCGCCTACTGCGATGACGGACATGGCCGATGGGTCTGCGTTCAGGTGGTGGTCGTGCGGCGACGCGTGGCTGCTGCTTCGTCGGTGCGCTTCATGGTCGGGTGGCTGCCACTGGTGCGAACTCATTTGCGCGCTCGTTCGAAACACGCGGCGGCGCGGGGACGGCGGCGGCGGGCTGATGAACTCGGGTCGACCGAGCGGGCTGCGGCCCTGCTGGGTTCTCGGCGCGGGTGGCGCAAAGCGCACTTGCTGCTGCTCGTCCGCAAC
>JAADVN010000262.1:0-23873 GCA_023335535.1 Globisporangium spinosum
CGGCGTAACGGCAGCAACAACCACCGAGTGGGGGCCAGAGCGCAGCTGCTGACGACCCTTTGAAGGCTTCGCTGATCGATGGAGGTGTCGAACGATCCCCAGCGCCGCGAGAGGTGATTCTTCGCTGTGTGCGATAGTTTTCATAGACGGCAGCGCCATCAAGCACGAGCAGCACGTCGTTTGAGCTCACACTCACTCGCCACAGCAGACGCAGTAGCAACGGCAACACTGTGCAGAAACTACTGTAGAACATAGGGACGAGGCGGAGCTGGACCTTCACACCGAGGGTGTGCTTCTTTCAGATCACGCGGTCGTAGATCTTGGTGGATATCAACAGGTAGAGGAGTGCGACACCGGAGCGCACGGCGACCACCAGCACAACCACGACAAACGCTTTTTGTAGCCCGAGCTTGCGTTTCATCACTGGCAGAAGCGCATCGAGACTCAGGACCCAGTGGCTCGACAGCCACGAGATTAGCACCATCGAGCAGCGACTTGGGTTCCAGCGGAAGAAGTCGCAGATGCAGAGGCAAGCGAACACCAACTGCAACAACAGGAAGAGAAAGTCGAACGACATCCAGAGCGCTCGAAGCAGCTTTCGCTGGTAGTGGAGCGCGACTATTGAGCAGTAGAGAGCCGAAGAAGTCATTGCAACTTCCTGGCAAATCGAAGCCAGCACCTCAGCACCGTCATGATCAGCTTAAAAATGCTGACCAATACCCAGAAGGTGGAGACTGCGATGGAAAACGCACCGAGCTATTGGAGCACGATCAAGAAGCGAGATGGCGTGATAGCAGCTGTAGAGTTGATCCAAGGTCCTTGGAGAAGTGTGTGCCGAGCGTCGAGTTGCCACACTTGGTCGATGTATCGCATGGGTTTCGCGTATTCTGGGGTAGTGTCTGGGCCGGCAGTCCCCATTTGAATTACCGCTACTAGGCAGGAAGAGCGCGGGCAGAGGCGGAGGTCAGTCTGATAGCTGACGCACTCGATCACGGACCTCGCTTCGCCTTTGTTCCACAGCACGCGTCGCTTCCGGAAGACGTTCCGGGTCATAAGCATCGTAACTGTGAGCAGGCCACTCGACGTGTACGCGGAGACGAGTACCGCGTGCACTTTGGTATTCAGTAGTACCCCATCGTGCATATAGTCGATGAGCATCAGAGTAACCAAGACCCACGAGATGGCGGTGTCTATGAGCCCCATAGCGTTGAGGATCGCCCAGATCCTGACGGCGCGGATATTAGAGTCGATGATGATGTTGGTCTGAATCCTGGACCACGCTGCCGCCAGCGCTACAGCACGCAGGTCGCCCAGGATCGCACCGAACGCGATGTACGTTGGTGTGTTCACGAATGTACAGAACCAAAAGTCGTACGTTCCAAGTAGAAGTCGCCCGACGTCATATCGAAGTAGTGCGGTCGCCGCGACAGTGGCGGGAGCCCAAAGCACGAGAGTGACAACCGCAAAGGCTCGTCCGACGCCCACAGGCGCGAGCATAAAGACGGAGAACGCCGCCAGCGCGAACCACGGCACGAGCCCAATCTAGTTGTTCTTGTGCGCGAATCTGATGTAAAGATGAGAGCAAAATTGAAAGTGATTGAATTGAATGACAGAATATATACGTGCACTTGATACAATCCCCAAGTCTAGTTCACCTCTGTCTGGAGCTACCTCTAGCCTGCGGGTCGGCACTGCTGGTCGGCGCCTTGGCATGTGTTGGCTGCATGGACGACGCGCGCTTGTCTTCCTATTGGCTAAGTGTGGCGACGTGTGCCAGACGCGTGCTCGGCCGTACCCCTGACAGAAGTGGTTGCTGACTCATCAAGAGCCAGGTCGACATTGGTGCTGGCTCCACCATGAGTGAACTCATTGTCAACAGAATCGATGCATGCGGCTGAGCGCTCGATGGCTCAGAAAGCGCGACTCGATGGAGAGCGAGAGATCGAGGGTCGGCAGCGGCTCGGCCGGGCGAAGTGTGTAAAAGTGTCATTCTTCTTCCGCGTCAGGGAGGCGTCTGGTCCCTGATGCCGGCGCGATTTGCGTCATGCCCGGGTGACCAATACCAGTGATTGCATGTGTACTACTACTACCTGGCAGAGAGAAACCCATTTCTATTTCGACCACACAACTAAAATACTTTGCTCCAAGGCAACGGCACCTGAGTCAATGCCGACTCATAGAAGAGACAAGAACTTTTTGATGTTGTAAATGGCACTTCGTTTCACATCTACCATCGAGAATGTACAAGCAAAAAGCTACTACCCATTCCCAGTCTTGAATAGCTCATACATGCTGGGTTCACTCATGGAGCAGCATCAGCGCCGTCCTCCAAGATCTCAAAGAGCTTGTCGATGACGAAGCTCATCTTCACGCACTGCGGTGGATCCGCTCTCGTCATGAGCTCAAACAGGTTCTTCTGCTTCGCATTCAGCACCTCCGATACCTGAGGGACTCGACCTTTCTTCACCTTGAGCTTCACGAACGCCGGACTGAGCTTCTTGCCCCACGGGATATCGCCCGTCATCATCTCCAGCATGCACATTGCGAACGAATACATGCCGGACGCAAACGACGGACGGCCGCCAACCAGGTGCTCGGGCGACTTCCAGTGCACCGCTCCATGCGCTTCACGCCCGCCATCACCTCTTCGACGTTTAGCAGCGCGCTCAAGCCAAAGTCGATCAGCTTGGCCTTGCCGTCCATGCCCATCAGGATGTTGTCGCACTTGATGTCGTTGTGCACGACGCCCTGGCCGTGCAGGTACTCGAATCCGAGTGCCGCCTCGTACAGCTTGTGCCATGCGAGCTTTTTGTTGCATTCCTGCTTGAGAAATGCGCTCAGCTCTCCCTTTGAGGCGTACTCGCACACAAAGTAGCGCTTGTCGACGTGTGGGTGGTTGAAATGGTGCCACATGCGCACTTCGTGGAGAAACAGCAAGTTGGCGATCGTGTCAGCGTCCTCTTCGTAGCCCATGAACTTGATCACGACGGGTGTGTTCAACCACACGTCCTTGTACACTGTGCCAAAGGCACCTTGTCCGAGGCGATCCGACTCGCCGAAGATGAGCTCGCTCAGCGGCAGGAGCCACTCTGGCTTCACGAGGTCTTCTTGACTCGGGTTGAGTGCAATAACTTCGCCCTGCGCGTTGTAGCGCACCACCGTCACGGAATCTCGGCCCTCATTCTGCTTACTGGTGCTATCAGTCTCGCTTGTCGCATTGTTCTCCAGGTCTGAGATCTCATCATCTACGGCGTCTTGGCTCAGTCTCCAGCTGCGAATCGGGTCCGATTCGGGCACGTTGAGCATGTCCAGCATGCGGTCCAGCTCGGCGTAGATTACGTGGTACGTCTCGATGACTTTCCGATTGCGTGCGAACAGTGCGATCGACTGCTCTGACACTGCTCGCCACGGGTACTATTGCACCCGCGTCAGGATGTTGCAGTACTTTGTGACTTCGACGTCCGTCGATCGTTTCTTGAGCTCCAGCATTCACTCGTAGATAAACGTGAGCGCCACGTAAACCTTGGTGATCATCCACTGAGACTCTGGGAACTCTTGGCACTTTTGGTGGATGAGCTGAAGCGCATCTAGGACACTAGCACTGAGCTCCGGAAACGCGAAATCTTCAATGCTCACGTGCTGACCCTGCTAATTGGAGTCAAGTTGTCAAGAGAGCCATCACAAAAGTTTGATCATCCGTATCGACAAACCAGAACAATGCAGCTGCAGGCTTACCGCGACAGTAATGCCCGAATTCGCCGATTCGTTTGCATTTTGACCGGTCGCTTGACTTTCTTCCATCGCGAACTGCTTTAACTGAGCCACGGCGTACGCCATATTGATCCGGTCTTCGGGCTTGAAGGCGCACATCTTCTTGATCAAGTCCCATTGCGCGTCGGTCATATTCACTGGCGTTCCGGAAGTTGGCCGCGGTAAATGAATTCTCTAACTTCATCGATGTCGACACCCTTCCACGGAATGTCGCGCGTCGCAGCCTCGATGATGCGCACGCCAAATGCATAAATATCGGATTCAAATGTCACTGGCGGATCGTATATGTAACGCAAAAGCTCAACTGATTGCCAACGCTGACTTGGAGACGAGGCACGTGGAAGAGCTTTTTCTCCCAATCCATCAATTTTGTCGTAAAATCTGCGCTAATCGTAATGTTATCGCACCGGAGATCGCCGTGGACAGTGCCGCGTTGATGAATGTACTGGAGACCAAGCGCTGCTTCGTAGAGATGTCTCCATGTTGATCGATGATTTGCTTCATCCTTCAAGGATTCCCGGAGCGAGTTGTTTGAGGTGGCTTTGTAGACCAGCAGCTTGGGATTGCAAATATGATTGGCGCCGTAGAACTTTCGCACGTTTGGGTGGTTTAGCGAGTACCACGACTCGACTGCACCGGTGATAAGATACGCAAGAATTGCCTCTGTCAGCATCGCATCCGTCTTCAGCCACCTTCCACAATACTTTTCGGCTCCACCGGATCCCTTTTTCTGGTTTGTAATTGCCCATTTTCGAACCTCGACGTCATCTCGCGAGATGAACCACTTGGGGATTTCGGGTAATTTTATTTTCCAAGTACAAAACAGGCGATCTTGCACTTCTTTGACGACTTCAGCAGAAATGTCGTCACCGCGGTTCCGATACTCGTATTGAATCAAGATAACCCATTGCATCGTGTTATCACAACACCATCGTCCGCTTTCATGGTCGGAAAGAAGCCGAATAGAACCCTGGAACTCGACGTTCAGCCTCGAAATGTCCTCGCTCCACAGAGCCATCCAGTCTGGATTGCTTGGACTCAGGTTATACATTGCCTCAAAATGAGCAAACTCTTCGTGGAGGTCGCGAAGGGATCTGCAGATCGCACGGCTGGAGATGAACCGCGAGAGTAGCTCTTTTGTTTTCTCTTTTGTTTTCTGCGACCGGAAGAGCGCTCCACAGAGCCTGAAGATCATGTCCATGATTATTGCCAGCGCATCCTTTCGGATTTCTGCTGACTCAGGTTGTTCCAGCTGGGAGCAGACATTTCGCAAGTGCTGTATGATACACTCGATAATCTGCTTAAACTCGAACGTTGCTACGCACAGCGTTGCGAGTGTATCCAGTGTGCCCGGAATTATTGGAACTTCATCCTTAGCAAGACTATTGCTGACAAAAGACGCGCCATGCTTGATCAGGAGTTGAATACCGGTGAAAAATTTCAACCGCGCAGCTGAGAGCAAGGGTGTTTCTCCCTTCAGACCTCGGACGTTCACTGATGCGCCAGCTTCAATCAGATATTGGAAAATCTCGAAAGATCCAGCACGACCAGCAAGCGTAAAAAGAGACTTGTAGGGTTCACTCGCAGGATCCATGTTGTCGCTCGGACGAAGGGACGCACCGTGCCCAATCAAAAGCTTCACCATGCCGACGTCACTCGAATCCACAGCGTAGCGTAATGGGGAGTTGCCGACACGATCTTTCCGCTGCACCGTAGCTCCGTGTTCAATCAGTGCTTGAGCAACCTTGATGTTTTTTATTGTGCGCTGTAAAATAGCGGTGTCTTGCCTTCACCGTTCGTCTCGTCGACCACAGCTTCGTATTGGATCAACTCGAGCGCTCACTCCACTTGGCTTGTATAGCGCAGAACTATCGAACCAGTTGAATTCTTCTCCGAAACCGAAGTACCACTGTCGATCAAAGTCCGAGCAACCTCAGAGTGCCCATTTCTGACCGCTGAAAAAAGAGGGGATTCGAGTTTGTTGCTCTTCTCCACAATGACGCTCCATGCTCGATCAGTATTTTCACTGCCCCCAAGTGGCCTTTTGTGGCAGCCGAATGGAGTGCGGACTCGCCGATGTGATCTTTGAGGTTTGGTGAAGCGCCAGACTCAAGAAGGACATGGGCGACATCGACGTGTCCTTTACGCACTACAGTCAGCAGCAGCCCACGAAGATCTCCGTCTGTACCGCATTCCGTAACTTGACTCTTCAAGAGGATTGTCACCACATCCGCATGACCTGCGAGGGCTGCCTCGTACAATGGTGAAAAGCCCCTGCGATCCTTGTAAGTCGTTGACGCTCCGTTTTCGAGGAGTAAAGACACCAGCTCCGCGTGACCTCCCTCCACTGCCGCGAAAAGCGGGTTCCTGCCATATTTGTCGACCGCTGAAAATGAAGCACCGTAATTGATTAACTCTCTCGCCATCTCCAATCGACCTTCGCTCGCTGCTTGAAACAGTGGAGTCCTGCCGTCTCGGTCTTTCGCATCAACCGAAGCGCCGCTCTCGAGAAGAACTCGCGCGACATCGGCGTGCCCGTACTTGGCTGCATGGGACAATGGCGTGGCTTCGGCCTTGTCCCTGGCATCCACTGAAGCACCCCGCTCAATCAACTTCTTCGCGACGTCAATGTATCCTTTCTCAGCCGCGCGGTGAAGCGGGGTTCTGTTGAAGTCTGTCGTTTCATCAATGGAGGCACCATGCCCGAGTAGAATCTCCACCACTTCGGAGGTTGAGGCAAAGCAAAGTGGTCGTTGGCCGTAGCTGGCGGGTTTACTCACATACGCACCATGACGTAGAAAACATTGGACGATACGCGCTTGACCACATTTCGAAGCACTCGTCATCGGCATATGCTGATGGTAGAGAGTACGATGGGCAACATCCGCGCTGCTCGCAACGAGCGCTTCCAACACTCCAACGTGGCCTCCTTTCGCTGCAACAGAAAGCGGCGTTTCATGATCTTTCTCATGAGCATCCACCTCAGCGCCGCTAGCCAGCAGCATATTCACCACGCCAAATGACCGTTCTCAGCTGCGGCGAACAGCGGCGTGCGTCGCGTGTCGTCTCGCTCGTCAACGTCAACACCATGGGTTACCAGAAACTCCACGCTGTGATTGGCTGCTGTACGCATGAGCGCACCGGATTCGCCTACGCCAAGCCGTGTTTGCTTCTGCTCGATGGTCTTGTCGCTTTCCGTCGCCTCCTTCTCGATTTTCGCTGTCTCTTGGTGCTCGCCGTCCTCGATTCCTTCGTCTTGATTCTCCACGCTTTCGCGTTTACCTTCGCCAATAGCGATCTCGTCAGTGGCAGCGCCTGCAGTGCACCCGCCGGCGCTCCCCTCTCCGCCAGCGATCGCCGCCGCGACTTCGCGCTGCTTCTCCTGCTGCTCCGTCTTGTCGTGCGCCGCCATCATCGTCTTGTCCATCGTTCGCTCGCTTACTTCCTCGCTTGACAGTCTCGCTGGTCTACGCGTTTGGCATTCCCTGCTTCGTTTACTTGTTTCTTGCCACGTCGCTGTGTGCTCTTTGTCAAGTGACATAGAGCAACCGAGCTGAAAGATTTGTGATGCTGGTGATGCGATTGCCATGATTGCTTGTTTGCTCATTCGCATGTGGTGGTTCGGCTCCAACTGGGTCAGTTCATTTATTGCTCAAACACTTCGCTGCACTTTGCCTTTCCCGCAAATGATCGAATGCTTCGACAAATCATTTCGCTTCCCTCCGATGTACAGGAAGGAACACGTGTGCGTGCACCTGCTGGGTGAGCTATGGAGCGAGCCATTATCAGGTGCGAGCCTGCACGAACGCCGCACTGCGTCGTCCCTGACTTGTCAGGCAGCATGCAAACGGCGGTATCGCTTGTGGAGCAGTGCCGCTGTACGCTGGAGCCTCTTTGACAGACCCGTGGCGGCGCTGGCTGTCGTCGTGGGGCTTTCGCTTGCTTTCTCTCAGTTTGGAATGCTCTTGTAGAAGGACGTTTTTCCATGCGTTTGAGCAATTCACCCTGTTTCACAGTACTATCAAGTATAGAGAAACCTTTCTCTCAGCAGCCATACCCAGTCATGAGTGTAACATTATGCACACCAAGAGGTATCGAACTTTGAAGTGCATAGTAGCAGTTCGCGAATCATGCATACATCCAGGAGTTGCACCTCAGCAACAACGTGTCAAGTGCCCTCAGCAGACAGGCGGCTCTCGCGTCTACTGGTTTTCCCAATCACTGTTGATGCATGCGCCAGTGCATGGAGAATATCCTTTGCAATGCCGCCAGGTCTCACCAAAAGTCATCGCAAAATGCATGCATAGCACCGTTCGCCTTGCTGTCGCACCCGCTGCGTCGCTCTAGCTCGAAGTGGGTAGCAGTGCCCACTATTCTTCAGCAGTGTATTCGCTCAGTCCTAGCCATGTACGAACATCACGGGCGATCATGACACTTGTATAAAAGTAGTGCGATCCACCACTACTGAGCATCGTTCGGCGAGATCCTTTTCTAAAGTGTCACAATGGGCCGCGGTGTCCATCGTGACTGCAAAACGGGTTTACGTTGGTTCTGAGGTCATAGTTTGCTCGTGACTGAGTCCCTGAGGATCTCGAGCGACTGGTTCCAGGATTCTTGGACGCTCGTTGCTGGTACTGATGGAACCATTCTGCGAGCCATTCGTCTGCGTCTACCGGGATCGTTTATTCGTAATGACTCGATCCTAAACCAAAACAATATGAAAAGGTTTCCTATTATTAAAACCGCACCACTCCCTTTAAAATTTCCCTATCGCTGCTAGTCGTTTTGCTTTCTTTATCTTCTACCCACTCACTACTATGCATGTATTTGCTGAAAAAATCTTGGTCCAATATCTATCGGTCGCCCTTCTCCCATTCTCTTTCTCTCGCTCACTCTTCTCTTCAATTGCCGCCAAGCAAAACCATCTCGAGGCCTCCGGAGCTTTTCAATAGCTCGACTGGCATTGCATCTCTCTCTATACCACTATTCGCTGGTACCGGGCTCGCGGGGACTCGCCGTTCTGCTTCGCGACTGCGCCAATGCCGTTCTTTGGACTGTGGGTGAAGCCATTCTGGTACCCGTGTCCATTGCCATTCGACGTCCCATTATGCTGGTGGTGCTGGTGTTGCGCGTCGTGTCGCAGCGGCATCTGCTCCTCCTTATCCTCGTACGTCTTGCTTTGCTGGGACGCGAGCATCGACGCCGACCGGTGCGAAGGTGAGAGCGGCATGAGCGCGCCAAAGTGGCCGCTTGTCAGGTGCGCGTGCGCGCGCGACGACGCGAGCGCCTCCGAGCCCATGCTGCTGCTGCCCACGTCCTCTTCGCCGTGCTTGGAGAGCAAATAAATACCGAAAATGATAACTATGGGCCAGGAAGCCAATGTTAGACACTGTGGGTGTGAGCATAACGAAAAAAGAGATAGGGAGACGTACATGCAAGTGCAATGGGCAGACAGATCCACTCGAACGTCGTGAAGCGCGTGTACTTTTCGTAAAACACCACGCCGCCGATCACACTCGACTGAATACAAAACATAATACAGTCAGTAACAGATCAACGTACTGGCCAATTTAACAAAAAGCCAAGAGCTACGCACCCCGATCCAAAAGCACTGGAACATCGGGAATACGCTCAGTGTGTCGCCGGCCATGATCGCGCGGTTGAGCAGGTCGGTCTGCAGCACGAGCGTGGAGATCATGCCGCCCACGAAGAGGTACGTGGTGAAGTAGACAAACTGGTTCTGGCCGCTGAACGTCAGGATGAGCAGGATCGACGCACACTTGGCGAGCAGCACCGAGAAGCTCCCAAAGATACCGGACGCGGTCGCGTAGAAGAACGGCATGAGTCGATATTTCGACTCGTTTTGGCTCTTCGGCAGTCGTGAGATGCGCTGGATCTGGGCAAACATGGCGCCGAGGATCGCGAACATCACGCCCAGGTACACGAGGAAGCCCAGCTGGTAGAACTGGCGCTCGAGCTCATCGAGCGACATCATGTCATCTGGCTCGTTCACGACCGTGCTCAGCACCACGCCGATGATGATCAACAACGTCCCGACCACGTCTGTCTTGGACAAAATCTATTGGTGAGCAGACAGACAGAGCTTCGTTAGACGGGTAGCGCATGGCGCATGCCAATACTTCATGAATAATATCATACTTGTCCGAGCCACAAGTGCGCAAAAAAGACATTTGCGAGCACCGTGCAACCTCCACCAACCGAGGCGACGAGCGCCTGCGGTGCAAACCTGAGAAGCACATACAAGCGCACACATTAACCACGAGAAACGTGCGCGTTTCAAACGCGGCGGACAGCAATAACAGCAACAGCGAACACAGCATACCCGAGCGCTTCAAAGTCGCCAATGGCGCCGAGCACGATGAGCACCATGCCGATGATCCAGACCGGGCGCGTGTAGTACATGCGGCGCGCGAACGGCGGCCGCTCTTCCTCCTATTTATCATATACATTCACACACACACACACATCTTAGCACACAGTCACAGCAAGACATAGAGGCGTAAGTGATGACGGCGGCGTACCCGCACGTGCGAGAGCTTCTGCACGTTCACGCCGAGGTTCGACAGGATCGCGGAGCCGACGACGATGCCAAGACCGATCCAGTAGTAGAGCGAGTTGTTGGGGTCGTTCGTGTTCGCCGGGTCATCGCCGCCGCCGCCAGCGCCGGGGGCGAGCAGATCCGCCGCGGTGAACGCCGAGAGCGTGACGTTCCGGAGCGGCAGCTTCATCGGATGATTGGTACAGAGAGAGTGAGTGAGAGAGAGAGAGAGCTACAGGCTGGTGGCGTGCGAATGGAGCTCTTCGTGCTGCTGATGCTGATCTTGTTGAATGAAAAGTCAGGTGAAGAGGTCGTGGGGAAGGGCGGATTGGGGTTCATTGAGAGGGGGATGCCAGTAAGAAGAGGTGGTGCAAGCCGTACAGCCTGGACTTTAAGAGCGCTGGTCTTCGAAAATCACCTTTAATAGTCAATATTGCTACAATTGGTCAGTGCAATACTCGATTTACACAATACAATTTGTAATAAATAGACATTTGTATTCAATTCAAGAAGATTTTTGATTGAAGTAAACAGGTTTTTGTTCTCTGAATGTTTGGTAAAGAGGATGTTTGTATACCCAAGGCTAATTTACTCGTTTTAGTGACGTTGGATCATGTGAGTTTCGCCGTGTTTCGACCGCACCAGTCAAAACAAGTGTCGTTACCAGCACCGGGATCAGGAATGATCGATCGATGCACAGGTACGCCCTCGCTGCGCTGCGCTCACACTTGCTGGTGCTGGAGATGCTAGTGCTGCCCACGATGTAATTCCGCTAACGTGCACTCGCTTGCTAATGGATCTACTCGTAGCAATCGGACGCGCCGCTGTTCTTTACCAGAAGCGTGGGTAGACAAACGGCGATCGGTCGGGTCCGACCGACTGCGCGTGGAGGGTGGCGAAGAAACTCTCTTCACACCCACACATGAGCGAGACGACATCTCCAGCTCAAGCATCGTGGCGTCTAGGAAGAGTTCATGGCTGCACTGCGTAATATGGGCTGAACACGCGTGTATATGCGCGCTGATGGTGAGGAGGAGTTGATGGTGGCGGGTGGTGATGGCGAATTTGCTGGCTATAATTACTGTGCTGTTGCTGTTGCTATTGCTGCCGTGAGATATTCTTACGGAAGTCGATCGTGGAGTTTACGTGCGATACAAAGCGATACACACGTCAAGTCTGCCCCGAGTTACCACGTGGCAGAGCTACACACGTTGACACACCTGCCGCCCAAGTCTACCGGTGTTTGAGCATTATGTTTGCGCGAGTCACCCCAACACCAACACCAACAGCATCACCGGCACCAGCAACACGAGCGCTGTCGTTAGCAAAGAGACCACTATCGCTATCATCAGCGAGCAGACATCCAGTCGTCGCGCGAAATCATCACGAGCGTCACCCTGAGCGGTTCTACGAGCTCCGTCCTCCAGATCCGCTGCCGACAGTGGACTTGTCGCTGTCGCTCGAGTCGCGTTTCCTGAGCCGTGCTGCACTGAACCACATGAAGCGGTTTGTTTAGCGACATCGTGCGATCAGCATAGCGTCCTGATTAGCGCTCGCAGCGTACTTTGCGACAGTGCTCGTGCCTGTCGCGATCGGACACGTGATCGCGCTTGCGTGCATCGTATTCTGGATCCCCGCCATGGTCATATCGATCGCGTTGCTTCACTACGAAGTGCTGCGTTTGCTCGTGCAGTCGTACGACTTCTGGTTCTGCTCGTGCATCAACACGTCAACTTTCTTCGTGCTCGGCGTGGTCATGAGCGGCGATTTGCGCGCTCTCGCGCCGCTCGCAGCGTGGGCCGGCGTCCAGAGCAACATCATGATCGATGCCAACATCCGCGGTGTCAAGGTGTGGGCGATCCTCAACGTTGTTGGTGTCGTCAACTGTTCGCTTACGTGGGCTGCAATCTCGCTCGGATTGATTGATGAAATGCACGATTTCCCGCTTGTCCAGTTCAAGGCACACAAACTCCCGGCGTCAGCGTTTGCCGCCAGTAGACTGCTGACTGTCACTGCGCTCGTCGCGCGCAACGTGTGCCACAAGCGCCACGTGTTTCGCAAACGCGTGAACCGGTCCGTCATCGAGTGCGTGAGCTACCGCGTGAATCTCCGTTTTCAAGTGTGCTTCGTGCAGCAGCAGCGTGCAGTGTCGTCCGTGTTGCCGCCAAGTGACCCAATGCGTCCAGAGTACGAGAAGACCATGAAGTACGCCAAACGAATCGGAGTAATCGCCACTCAGTGCGCGCTTCTGGAGCAGCGTTGTCAAGCTCGTCACCGTCATCTTGGTGCTGCTGCGCCAGGTGTAACAGATACGACTGGTGGTGGCGAGGTGTCTTCCTCAAATTATCGCCATGTTTGGACAGCATCTTTCGCGTATTTTGGGATTCTGGCGATGCTCACGTCGTTCTGCTCTGTGTTCGTCGACGGCTATGCTCCGATCTCGCGCGTGCCAGTATGCCAGATCCTTGCACTCGTTATCACGACATTGTACTGCGGTATGTTTGTGCTGCACTACCAGTGCGAACTGTTTCGTGAGCTGTGTGCGTGCTTTGATGTTCTTTTCCTCTCGAGCTAGTTGCTGGTGGTCCATGTCAGCGTGTGCGTCATTTTCGGGTTCGGTCGAGGCTGCGTGGTGGTGGTGATCTCGTGGCTGTGGTGTCTCTGGCTGCTGTTTCTTGATGCCGTGCCGCCAGTCACGAAGGCCAAGTTCGGCATCTCGAAGGGATATGTACTTGTCGTGGTAGTAGTGCTCATCGGGTCTAGCGTCGGCTTGGTCTACCTGCTCATGTTTGCCGACAGCTCGAAAGACGTTCGCGACCGCGTCCTCTGGCAGGATTGTGTGCTCGGGAAGGACGTGCATTTCCGCCTCGTGCCGATTTTCTACAACTGCTTCGCCACTGCGTTCTTGCTCATACTGCGCTTGCTGTGGCGCATTGTGATAAACAACCGTGACGTGCTGATGATGCTTGACGGCGCAGTCGCGTACAAGACCTACTTGCGCACGGCGAGGAATTGGGATTCGCGGCGCTGGGGGGTCGTTCGCTGAGAGGATGACGAGTCTAAGCGCTAGCAGTGTTGTTTCAGTGACGCTGTGATTCCATCCAGCACCCCATCCGCTGTCGGAGTTAGCACTCAGCGTCCGTAAAGATGTTGCCGGTTGTCGATGAGTAACGGAGCGCGATGGTCTTGCATTGTCAAATGATGGGTAATCCATGATTGAACAGCCAACTTGACGACTCTTCGATCGATGGACAACGAGACGTTCGTCTCGGCGCATCTGAACGCACCACTCTGAAGATGACGTGTGCGGTGGAATTCGCTCGTTGAAGTCCCTCAACTTTATATTTACCCTCGACGAGTATTTTTGCGTTTGGTTCTGGTCCAAAATGCCTGAGCGTGGATGAGCATTCCCACACTACACCGCACAACCGATTGCGATCCAGTCGTGGCGCAACGCAAGTACACTCGCTGCTCGCCGCTTGCAGCTGACGCAACCATGCATGAGCGTGCAAACCAAGACGAATTCCAGAACGTTGCTCAACAACGTGCAGTTCAAGCTCATCGATGCGTGGAGAAGTCAGCATGAGGTCGAACGAAAGCGGAAGTGACTCGGTCGCATTCGGCTGCCAACTCTCTGGTTTCAAGCTGCGTGGGCCGCCCTCTTCGTCATGCGCATGATTTTATTCCTTTTCTTGGCGGCACTCAGCTTCAGATACTGGTTCATGTCATCCCCGATCCTCGGAAACACTCGCAAAGCGTACAACCTTCCAGGATCCAGTTCGTTGCTCGGAATCTGTGTCCTTGCTGGCTTTGGTGTGGTTGTGTACGCCTCTCAGCTGGTGCAAATGGCGCAGTTCTCGATCAAGCGAAGACGACTGGCGTTCAGACCTCGGCAACCAACAGTGCACAGCATTGCGCTAGAGGCACAGCGCAGGAAACCAGCTTCGATCCTTCGTTCCGTGTGGCTCCGTAGTCGAGTCGTGTACAAAGAAATCTATGGTCCAAAAGGCTTGATGGGGATCGAGCACCCGTATTTCTTGCAGCTCCTGATGCTGCGAGAGATCGCCGAAATCCTGTCGCAAGGCTACCAAGCGTACGCTTCCAGCACGATGGCTCCCAGGCGCTGGATCAACAACTTCGCGACGACGCTGCTCGTGCTGGATCGCTGGTCCACTCGTCTTGTGCAGGCGTTGGGTCCGAAGTCACTGATATCCCAGCGCGTGCTGTACCTCGCTGTCGATACGGTGTTGGGTTTCGGGTGGACGGTGGTGATCCCGGTCTGCATCGTGCTTCTGTACATTCTCGCGTATGATCCAAAGCTGAGAGCGTACCTTGATCATCTCCTAGTGAACAACAGCTAGTAACTGAACTGGCAGATGGACATTCAGCAGCTCTGTATCACGTCGTGGCTGGATTTCATCTCGACTATGCTTCTCTGCGCCAGCATGTTGGCGTCAAGCAGGTCAATCACTGGAATGCTGGACGAAAAGAGAACGTTGGTCCAACCGGAGTGATCGCTGTCGCCTTTGAGCAAGCAAGAAGCACTCAAGCAGATAGAAGCTGCCACCAAGCTGGGATCCGTCGAGGTTTTGCAATCAACAGCGCCATCGCCATCGAGCTCAAGCAGATTGTGGAACTCGTTCGCTTCACTGAGGTTCTCCAGCCAAACTCGGGCAAAAACGCGGGTTGGCACGACATCGAAAGTGTCCCAGCGAAGCAAGACGCGACTGAAACTTGACAACCATTTTCTGCTGTTCCTCATGCTGGGTATCTGCATCACTTGTGTGCACGTGTACGCCACAATAGCGGCCAATCAGGCACATTTTTGTGCTGGATGCCTCGCGCAGATGCGGTCGTGGTTTGCTCGAAGGTATGTGTGCGCTTACGCGAACACCAACTGTCTCACTGACAGAGCTGGTAGTCCGAAAGACCATGATGCGATGCCCGATGAAACCGAGATTACGGAGAGGCTGTCGGCGTTCCACCGGAGTGCACTTTGCTATCTGGTGGTATCACACTGCTCTGCGTTGAAGATGCCGGCAATCATTTACAGCTTCCCGAACTTGCAGATGGTCGAGGTCTACAATTCAACGATTGTAGAATGGAAGGCGACGGCGGCGTTCACCATCGACCCGCATCCTTTTCTGCGGTGGTTCGGGCTCATCCGTATGAACATGTCGGTACTTCCAGACGCGTTGGTGCAAGATGCGCCGTTCGTGTTCGTGAATCTGATCGCGACGAATCTCACGTCACTTCCCGACAGCATTCTCTCCAACTGGCGAGCGCTCCAGCACTTCAACATGAAGCACGGTCAGCTGCGCGAGTTCCCGCGCGCAATCGCTGCGATGGGCTCGCTCCAGCGCTTGTCAGTGTGTGACAATCAGATCGAAGCACTTCCGAAAACGTTCCCAGGCGCGTGCTCGGTGCTCAACGTCGCGAGGAATCTGCTGCGCGCGCTGCCGGAGAGCGTCCACGACCTGTCACGTCTCCGCATTGTGTCTTTGAGCACACGCTAGTCGAAGAAGTTCCATCGTGGCTCGCCGACACCATGGCAGCACGCACGTCGCTCTCGGTGTATGGCACCGGCAGTCGATTCTGCGATCACCAACAGCAGCAACAGCAAACAATGTCAGCACCTTCATCTCCATTTTCATCCAGCATCACGGGCGACGAATGCGCGACGCCAAGCAGATACGTAGATGGTCATTATTTTTTGTCGCTTGTCTCGCGCTTCCTTGGGTCACCATCATCGTTGGTATGAAGAGGCGCGAAAGAAACTGTCGAGATATCTTTCTGCCATGTGTGCGTGTGGCTCTCGGTAAAGCCAAGTACTCACACGTCACAGATGTGTCCATTTTGCTCGCTGTTGTGAGGTTGTCAGCCACGATAACATATTGGAGTAGATCTGAGCATTTTCGGGAGAATGGTATGCGAGACTTACTGAATTAAGACAGGCTGGATCTGCAGATATCTGAATCAGATGCCCTTTCGTCACTTCAACACACATTGCAGATATTTTGCGGGTAAAAGTTTGGCATTTTATCCCCGCATTCGTCCATCTTTCTTTCTGAGGGTGACGTTCCATCAGCCACCATGGATTTTCGGATAAAGAGCAGGTGTTCTGTTTCCACCAGTTGAAGTGACCGTCACTCCGGCCCGCGACGCATGCCGCGTTTGTCTGGTAAACCAGATAAACGGCAGAAAGATCTACTGTATGTGTGGTCCAAAATTATGAAAGGGCAACCCCGCCCGCCAAAAGGCGCGTAGAGTGATTGTCGCACGCCACATCAGGAAACGAAAAGAGAAACAGCCGCATTCTCCGCATTCCCTGCATTCCTCGCACTTCGCATTTGCGAAAAGAATCAAAGAGCGGACGAAGACGACGCGAGATCACCAACCGACGACAAGAGGCGGCGGCAAGAAGCAAGCGACGCGCTTTTTTTTCTTTCTCTCGCTCCAGCTACTCACGAGCATTCAAAAGCAGCGAGCGCACTCACGGTCGCGTATTGGCTGTGTGTGGGTTTCGTCGTTTTCGTTTTTTTTGTGTGTGGGGGGTATTTTTACGTCGTATCTCTGGGAAAGGGTGCGACCGCGCGACATTCGTTTCTCTTTCCACAGTCGGCATCCCTCACCACAGCGAACGGTTGGTTTGGGGTTTGTTGGCTGCTGCTGCTGCGTGCTTGGAGCTGGTGCGCGCATAATAACAGCCGCTACTTGAAGAGTGTCGAGTCCGTCGCGTGGATTTCACTTTTTCAAAGCGGGAATTGGTGGCATAAGCGCAAGATCTTGGTGAGAAGAGCGGGCAAAGACGTGATGAAGAGCACAAACACGAGCATGGGCATGGAGATCCGCGCGTGGACCAAGTTGAACCCGCAGGGAGATGCGTACAGTCCGCGCACAGGCCACACAGTCACGAGCAATGGTACGTGGCTCCCCATGGGATCTTTTGTGGACGAAGAGGTCTTTTTGCTTTTGCTGGTGCTCACCGTCTTTTCTCTGCTTGCTTTGTGATGTGTGCAGACGGACAGGTGTACGTCTTCGGTGGCACTGATCGCAGACGACGCCAGCAGGATCTGTTCCAGTTTGACATAGGTATGAAATATGTATGACATTGTTTGGCGAGTGGAACAAAATTGAATGCTAACATGATTGGCGAATATTCTTTGATGCGATAGAATCCAGCTCGTGGTCGCAGGTGCAAACTCGTGGAGCTCTTCCCCCGCGTCGCTCTGGTGCGCTTGGTGTGGTCGACGACAACAAAATGTTCATCTTTGGAGGATACGACGGACGCGATGGGAACTACTTCAGTGACCTCTTCTATTTCAACTTTGGTACGTGTTGCTGCAACTTTGTTTCTCATACCTCGTCGAATTAACGTAGCTGACCATTACCGCTTTGATGATTGCAGAAACTCAACGATGGGATGAAATGCCGAGCGTTGTTGGGGATCGTCCTGAAGCTCGAACGGATCACATCATGGTGCTGCATTCATCCAACATCTACATCTTTGGAGGATACAACGGATCGTGCAGGTTCAACGACTTGTGCGAGTACTCTGTTGAGAAGAAGCGATGGCACCGAGTTGACGCAGCAGGCTCGATTCCATCCCGGCGATTCGGACACAGCGGGGTCGTTCACACTGCAAGCAACCGGTTGATCGTCTTTGGCGGCTGGGATGGACGCGACACACTGAACGATCTGTTCGAATTCGACTTCGTGGCAAAGAAGTGGAAGAAAATGGAGACTCATGGCGTGAACCCTCCACACCGCTATCGTCATACTGCGGTCATCTTTGGAGACAACATGTTTGTTTTCGGTGGGGTCGACAAAACCCACAGTCGTTTCAATGATCTCCAGCGCTTGGATCTGCGTAAGTTGCAAATGGATATGCTTATGTCATAAGGCGGAAAACCATTTGAACTAACAATCGATTCTTTCCTTTGTGGCATGATGCAGTCACGAACACCTGGAGTGAAGTTTGCACAACCGGAAACATTCCGAGCAGTCGAACATTTCATCGGGCGGTGGTTGTCTCCAGTAAAATGTACTTGCTTGGAGGATACGACGGAACCGACCGATTGCAAGATCTATACGCGATCGATGTTGGTACGTCCTTGCAGATGATGCTTTTTGAAAGAGTCGATATTTATTTGTGCTGACGATCGCTATCTACAGGCGCCCTCTCTCCGCCGTCGTTGGTTGACATCAGCTCCGAATACATTCGACGGAATGTGAACACCATCCTTGAGACAACAACTTTCAAAGGGGTCCCCAAAGGTGAGTCGATGCTGGAATGCAAATCTGATCGGTCAGCGGTGGTAGCTGACGCTGGGTGTTGTTTGTTCTTTGTTAGATGTTCTGGAGCACGTCATTTTCAAGCGCGACGGTGAAAGCCATCTTCGTGGTAAATGCAAGGTGTGTCGCACAGGGCGATGCTGCGTCTACCGTGTTCGAAAGGATGACAACCCGGCAGCAGCAGCAGAGAACACTTCTCGCGGAAATACCAACAAGCCAGACGGTTCTCAGTCGATTGAACATTTCTGTCTTTGCGGGCACTCGAACTTCCATCACGAACTCATCGAAGAATCAAGTAAGTCAGATGCGCTCACGGTCTTGAGAAATGGTTGCATCGCTAATGCTGCGTCTCGTGTTCTCTTTCTTATAGAGCTTTACGGGAAGAAAGCGGTTGATTCGACATCGACGAAAGGTATGCGCTGCTCGCTGCACCTGGGAACGAATGGCAAATGTGCGAGTACTGACAATGTGGATCCGTTTGTATACACATCTACGCAGTGTTCATGCTTTGCGGCTCTATTTACAAGCGCCTCTTCGACTCGAGCTCGTCATCCCCTTCCTATCTGCTGGGTTCTCCAACAAGTCGCTTTTCAGAAGAGAGTGACCTCAGCGGAAAAGAGTGCTCAACGTAGTCGATCGCAGACGACGGAAGAGCTGGTCTCGTCAAAGGAAGGCAACGACAAGCAGATGCGTATGAGTATGGAAGTGCTTGATTAATTTACAACAGCAATACAACAAGATGAAGACTCGAACACTGAGTTGGCTTTGACGCTGGTGTCGTGCCCTTGTGAAAAAGAAATCGGAAGGCGAGAATCACTTGCTCATGCGAAAGGGGATCTGGATCTGTGGCTGGCTGGCTGACTGTCCAGTCAGTCAGGGTAAATCCCTCTTTAAATCGATAAGGACATTTTACTGTGAGTGTACCCACCGAGCCTATATAGCCTCTCTGGTTGGCTTAAATCATGTTCAATAATCCACATGATTGGCGGAAACCCGACAATGTCATGTCCCGCGTCGCGCTGAATTTTTCATCGAACGCAACAGCAGCAGGCAGCAGCCCCAGTCGGTTTATCATTTTCCCATCGGACCCAAAGCGCTCCGATCGCCTCGCCTTGAACTGCCAGGATGAACGCCCCCAAGCTCGTCGCCCTCGCGCTCGCCGTCGCGTGCGGCGCCTCCACCGCGCTGACCACTACCACCGGCTCGCTCAGCAACGTGTCGCTGCTGGAGCTCGTGAACGAAGCCAAGGCCGCGGCCGCGACCAACCCGGACCTCGCCGCGCTCTTCCAAGGCCTCGGCGACGTCTCCAAGCTCAGCGAGGCCGAGCTGACGAAGCTCGTGAAGGACATGTTGGTTGTGACCGCCGGCTCCGGTTCCAGCTCCGGCTCCATCGATATTGGCGCCAGCTCGTCCACGACGGACAAGTCGACCACGACCGCGCCAGTCGTAGCGCCACCGAAGAGCGCGGCCTCGTCGGTCGTGCTCGCGCCTGCTGTCGTCACGGCGCTCCTTGCCAGCATCGTCTACACTCTCGTCTAAGAGAGAGCGCGAGTTATGCTGCTGCTGCTGCTGTTTGCTGAAGATTGTTTTTATGAATTGAGAGACGATGACGAAGCCCATCGAACCAAAGTGCGTCGCTGCCTTGCCAAAATATTATTGATTTCCATTTTGTGCGTTTGATCTGGGGTGTGTGTGTTTGTTGGCGACATGTCTTTCCAATGGAGCATGCAGCTAGCTCCATTGGCTGCCGCTCCTGTCATTGCTGTCCTAAGGTCGTAGTCATGCATTAAAGCGACCGACCCCCCGTCATGCCTGGAAGCCGACTCACTTGCCCAAATCCAGGAGGAACAGCTCATGGCCCAAGAGTAGCAAACCTCATCCTTGTTTTCCAGTTCAGTATACGCGGCTGCGTGACGTACTGATTCGACTCAAGCACCTTCCCAATCATTCTCATCACGAGCCAGCCACAAAAGCCGCCGATGGTAAGTCCTGTTTGGGCTTCCCGCGCACCAGAAGAAATGAACCCAGAGGGCCATTTTCAATTGAAATTGTTCTGCTCACATTGTCAATGTGAGAAATCACTCGTTCCCACTCAGACCAAAATATGATTTGACCTGAATGGTTCCAAAAAGAGGGACATCGCAGATATCCTTTTGATTGGATATAAATGTGTAAACAGCTGTTTTGATTGACTGAAAATGGTGCCACGTTCTGCACCCAAACCACACATCTCCACCCAGATTCCAGCCAGACAGCAGCAGCTCAAATGGCCAAAGGCCAAAGCAAAGGACCAAAGGCCACTGGCGATAGAATAAAGATGATGGAAGGATTGAGGTCCAGGAACGGGCGGTCGAGAGGCGCGACCCCATGCCACTGATACTTCTGCTTCTCTCGTGACGCCGACTATCAGCACAAGAGCCCCACACACTCGCTCGCAGCACAAGCCACCACATCCCGCTACAGCCAGCAATGACCCGCTTCGTCGCTCGCGTCTGCCTCGCGCTCGCGGTCGTCGCTGCTGCTTCCTCTGCCACCGCACACGCTGCGGCCGCGGGATCGCCGGACATTTTGCCGTGGGAGATCGACTACAAGAACTGGATGGAGGACATCAAGGCGTCGGTCGCGGGCAACGCTGAGCTGGAGCAGAAGGCCGCCGAGCTGCAGACCCAGCTGGACGCCGCGATCGCCGCGGGTGTCCCGGAGGAGGACCGCATGCGTCTGCTCTACGACTTTTTGGGCATCGCCGACAGCGACCCGACGTTCGTGGGCTTCACCACGAAAGAGGCTGCCGCCAGTACGACCACTTCTATCACCACTGCCACTACGCCAGTAGCCACGACCGCGGCACCGACGACGCCTCCGCCAAGCAGCGCTGCCGCCTCGTACAAGACCCTCCCGTCGGTGGCTTCGCTCGCAGTTGCTGTTGTCGGATACGCGCTCCTGTAAGGCGGCCGGCGATGGAGAGCTATGAATGAATGCGTAACGCAAGAACTAGTGAAGATGCGCTGATGTTGAAGTTTAGGGAGCTACTCGTCTTCATTGTCAAGGCCGTCACATTATTGTGAAAGCCCAGCAAACGAGCAGTCGTCTCGTCCATTGATTAACAACCATTGATATCTTTTTGAGTATTTATCATTCCAAGCGAACACAACTGATCAGACGGTTATGGAACTCTCCAATACGAGCGCGATGGACTCTATGATTAATTCTTGACGCCCAATGCGGTCTCTCGAGCCGGCAGCGAGCGCCAAAAGTCCGCGAGCTCTTGGGCTTCAGCCTCTTTCTGCTGATTGCGGATACTCCGGTCTTCCTCTGACATGGGGGTGAGTGGACTTGACACATGGTAGTTTTTCAAAGCGACCATCCGAGGAGGAGCAAGGAGGTACGCGAGCTTCGTTTCGCCAAACGCGGCCAGTGTCAGCGCGTCTTGAGCTTCTAAGGCAAGGGTGCCCTGTCCAGCGACCGCTACAGAGGCGCGCTTCGTAATGACGTCAGCGCAGTCGACGTCTCCAGCACCAAAGATCGCTGTATTATGGGAGTTGCAACCGCCAATGGCAGTTGACACTGGCGAGCCTGTATCCTCACCGCCAGCGATGACAATCCTCCCAGTGCCTGCAATCGCGCTTTTCATCTCGTCAACAGCAAAACTCGCTGCCTGAACGCGGACTCTGCCCGACCCAGCGATCGCAGTCTTGATCAGCGGTGTGCTGAGTCCAATTTGTGACTGGAGATGCACCTCGGAGCTTCCGGTGCCTGCGATTTCGATTCGGTCACGAGCACTGACGTTTGGCGCTTGGAGGTAGACTTTGCTGCGGTTTGCCACTGCAACCTGGATCTTACTGACGTCGATATCTTCGGCCAACCTGATCGCGAGACGACCACCTTGCGTTGCTGCGAGCTTGATGGTCTCACTGGCTAGCACTCCGTCTTCGACGACGACGAGTCCGTCACCTTTGACCCCAAGGCTGCGCAGAAGTCCACCGGGATTAGTACCAGGCACACCGCGTGGGAGCAGGATCTCAGTTACCAGGTTGCCACGAGAGGTGCTTGGACTTGGATGGAAATCCAGGAGCGTTCGATACGGGAACTTGGACTTCACGCTCACACCTTTGAGCGTCTCCATCGAGTCGCTTGTGACGAGAATCTTCGCCATGTAATCGCCACCGGCTTGCTCAAAGTCGTCGCTGCTGATGAAAGCCACTCCTGGGAGGTGCAACTTGAGCTTCTCGAGCGGTTTGGAGCCCGAGAGCGTCCAGGTTCTCTCAAAGAGCTGCAGGTTGTTGCTTGCGATGTCCTTGGTGGCGAAATCACTGGCTGCGGAGCGAGAGGACTCGGCGATTGCGCTTTGCCGCACGAGATACTTGAACGTGCGTCTACCGCCGGGGAAAGCGCCATCTCTGAAGGCTGAGGAGGAGATTGGTACGACCAGCGCACGGAGTTTGAGGAGGCGCATGGTGCAGTGACGTTGTAAAGGAAACAAATGTGGTGGAGGTCGTCGTTGAGGTTTGGTTGCGAATTGGGAAATGAGACTGGCAGCGCAAAAGATTTTGAGCACATGCCGGGAGAGAGGATAGTTGCGTTGGCGGTACCAACACTCAAAAGTGGGAATGGATGCGAGATATGGCACCGTCCATCACTCTCACATCGAGTTTACGGGTACTCAAACCGTCGTGTTGAAGTGCCCGTAAACTCGATGTGAGAGTGATGGACGGCGGGTATTGTATTGTACATAGCTATTGCTGCGCACGGAATGATCAATTCGCTTTGGTCTGAAGTGGTAGGGGCGCTCAACCTGAGGCGCTCAACCACGGGCGGTAGCGCCAGCGTCTTTCCCAGTTTGTATCTCCACATAGAGTGAGCACTTTGGATGTCAAACCTGGATTGTTGGGCGGATCGTTTCAATCAGTCTCGAACTGCTCTGGCTCGGTTATAATGTCAACAACCGAAGCGAGAACAGCGGCTTTACCTAACGGCTGCAGGATCGTCCGTCCACCGACCAAGTGTTTCTGCCACTTTTCTTCTCATTAGCCACGTTGGTGATGTGACTCCAGCAAGAAGCACCATTTTGGCAGATCGTCACATTTGTCTGTCATCTTTTCTTTGTATCTTTGTACAGTGCGCGCCAATAAAACGTGAAAATGGTGACTTCTGTGGATATATTGGCCAATAACACGATTCAGAAAAGAAAAAAGGCCTCGTTTTATAGCCAATCACGAAAGCAGTCGAATGAGACTGCTTTCGGCGAAAA
>JAADVN010000263.1:0-23840 GCA_023335535.1 Globisporangium spinosum
CGCCAGGAAGAAGACCCCTAGGTCTCTGCTTTAGTTCCCTCCCCTCTCCTCGCGTCGACATTGTACTGTTTACTACACGCGCGTGGGCGACTCGATCAATGCGATCTTGCCGGAGTTCGCCAAGGTCACGTGCGGAGGATGTGATGCAGGTGTGAGGTGGGTCGACACTGGGAAGAACCCGTTCTGTATCACGTTTTGAGAGGGCTCAACAGAGAATGGGAAATGCTGTATTGGCGTACAAGCAGAAGCTCCAAGTCAAGCGAAAAATGCCACCAGATTGTCATATTCACAAACGAACTCTGTCTCACAAGCTCAAATTTCCAGTGCATTTTGCTTATGCTTCTCCACACGACTACTCTGCTATGCGTACATGTATCTCACTTGGTTCTTCACTGACGTTGGAACGCTGCTGAGTTGCTCAGAAACGACGGTTACCGCCGCCACCGAAAGCTCCGTTGTTGCCTCCGAATCCGCCCATACCACCCATGCCTCCTGGGCCTCCCATGCCGCGCATGCCTTGACCTCCCATGCCGCGCATGCCTTGACCTCCCATGCCGCCGAAGCCGTTCATGCCGCCGAAGCCGTTCATGCCGCCTTGGCCATTGAAGGCGCCCATGCCGCCTTGAGCACCGAGACCGCTGTTGAAGCCACCAGCACCGCCAGCCAAGCCGCCGACTCCAGCTGCGCCAAAGCCGCCAGCTCCTCCTTGCAGACCGCCAGCTCCAATTCCGCCAGCTGCTCCGCCGCTCAGAGCCTGTCCGCCGAGCCCACCACCAGCAGCGGCACCACCGTTTGTCGCTCCGCCACCACCCTGAGGCTGAGTCGCTAGAGCTGGAGGAGGAGCACGCTGTCCAGGACGCGTTGGGGCTGGAGTTGGCGCAGGTTCCACGTTACCGTTCGTCGTTGGTGCGCCTTGAGGACCTCCAGCTGCCGCCGCACCGCCCGTCGCTCCGAGTCCGCCTGTCACTCCCGCACCGCTAATGCCGCCCGTGGCTCCGACACCACCGCCCTGACCGAAGAAACTATTCGTGACGCTACCCTGACCGCCGATACCTCCAAACTGTCCTCCAGCTCCAGCGCCACCAAGTTGGCCCAGTCTGGCGCCGCCGCCGACACCTCCGAAGCCGCCCCCAAGACCACCTTGAGCTCCAAAGCCGCCCTGGCCACCAAGCCCGCCGCCGTTGAAGCCGCCGGCGCCACCACCAAACCCACTGCCGAGACCTCCGAGTCCAGCGCCGAGTCCACTGCCGAGGCTCCCGAGTCCAGCGCCAAGTCCTTGTCCTCCAAAGCCGCCAAGTCCAGCACCACCTTGGCTGCCGAAAGCACCGCCACCCTGGAGTCTGTTGTCAAACTGCTCAAAGCGGCCATTACGACGAGCTCCGCTTGGTCCATTCGGACCCTGGGCTGAGACGATTCTTGCGTGAAGGGTGACGGCAGCCACGGCGAGAGCGAGGATCAGGTTGAAGTTCATTGCTGCTGTCGGCAGTTCGAAAGTTGAGACGGCAGAAGTTGAGACGACGGAGGTTGGGATGAAAGCTGCGAGTTGCTTCCGCTGAGGAGACTGCTGCTTTTGCTGGTGCTGATGTTTGCGCTTGAAGGCAAATCGGAAATTGAGGTCGGGCTGCTGCGCTACTGCTGGGCTGCTCCTCGCGGAGGGAGGACTCCTATCACCTGGGCGGCGTCCAAATTTGCAGTCTCGTCCAGAGCAGAGGCTTCCTTCCCATCAGTGCCCTCCGGTTCTCTTTCAAATCCAAAGGTCAAGCAATCCCATCAGTGGTCTGACAAGGGCTAGTCGACCTGAGCTACCTTACTAAACCAGTCCAGGGCTCATCGACATGTGAGACTGATAAGTGAGAGGGAGGTGGGCCCGTTCAATACAAAAACCTAGATGTCGATGCTATTCGTACTTTGGCGAGAAACCATTCGACACAGACGAGAGTGGTGGTTGTTTCGTGTCCGCCGATCTCTTGGCCATCATCACTTCACTCGATCAATCAAATCGCCAAGAAGCACAAGAGACTTGTCAGCCATGCTGCGTCACGCCTCGCGTCTCTCGCGTGCGGCGGCAGCGTTGTCCTTGGCGCCTGCCATCACGCGCAGCCGCTGGTTCTCTGCTGCTGCTGCTTCCATCGCCTCGTCGCAAGCGCCACCGCCCGCGATGACGGACGCCGAGTCACAGGCGCTGCGCCGCATCCGCAACATCGGCATCCTGGCGCACATCGACGCCGGCAAGACGACAACAACGGAGCGCATGCTCTTCTACTCGGGCGCGATCCAGCGCATGGGCGAGGTGCACGACGGCGACGCCACCATGGACTTCATGCCGCAGGAGCGCGAGCGCGGCATCACCATCGGCTCGGCCGCGATCAGCTTTGACTGGCAGGACCACAAGATCAACCTCATTGACACACCGGGCCACGTCGACTTTACCATCGAGGTCGAGCGCGCCGTGCGAGTGCTTGACGGTGCGGTTGCCGTGCTGGACGGCGTCGCCGGCGTCGAGGCGCAGACCGAGACCGTCTGGGAGCAGGCCGACCGCTACCGCGTGCCGCGCATCGTGTTTGTGAACAAGCTTGACCGCGAGGGTGCGTCGTTTGCGCGCGCGTGCGAGTCACTCGAGTCGCGTTTCAACGTCAAGACATTGCGCATCCAGCTGCCGATGGGTGAGGAAGCGGACTTTGAAGGCGTGATCGACCTGGTGAACATGCAGATCGTCAGATGGACGGACCGCGACGGCAAGGAGCTGCGCATGCTACCGATTGTGGCCACTGCCGGTGGGAAGATGGCGGAGCTCTACGAACAGGCAGCAAAAGCGCGCCAGCAGCTGGTGGAACGAGCGTCGGACTTTGATGATGAGCTCGCGGAGCTGTTCCTCATGGAGGAAGAGATCGACAACGACACGCTCAAGAACGCGCTGCGCCGGATCGCCGTGCGTCGCGACACGGCGTCCTCGGCGATCATCACGTTGTGCGGCAGCGCGCTCAAGAACAAGGGCGTGCAGCCGCTGCTGGACGCGATCGTGGACTACCTGCCGTCGCCACTGGACCTCTCGCCGTTCGACGCACAGGTGATCAAGCACGCCAAGGGCAAGGCGCAGATAGCTGCCTCGTCCACTGCGCTTGTGCCGTGCCACACGTCCCCACAGGAGCCTCTCACGGCGCTCGCGTTTAAGGTCAAGCACGACCGCCAGCGCGGGCTCGTGGTGTTCTTCCGCGTGTACTCGGGCGTGCTGCACGCCAAGTCGCAGTTGTTCAACACGACGCGCCAGGCGAAAGAGCGCATCACGCGGCTGATGCTCGTCGCCGCAGACGACTCAGACGAAGTGGAGCTCATCTCGGCCGGCAACATTGGCGCGGCGGTCGGGCTCAAGAATACGTACACGGGCGACACGATCGTGGCGGCGAAGGACCACCATGCGAATGAGTACGTCGTGCTCCCCGGTGTGCAGATCCCCAAACCCGTGTTCACATGCTCGATCGAGGCCGAGTCGAGCGCCAAGCAGAAGGACCTCGACGACGCGCTCTCGCACTTGCAGCGCGAAGACCCGAGCTTCGTGGTGAGCGTCGATGAAGAGACCGGCCAGACGCTCATGTCGGGTATGGGCGAGTTGCACCTCGAGATCATCCAAGAGCGGTTGCGCACCGAGTACAAGCTCAGTCCAACGATCGGCGCGATGCGTGTCGCGTACCTGGAGAGCATCGCGCAGGCGGCCGAGGCGCCGTACATGCATGACACGATGCTCGGCACGGACCGCCAGTTTGCGCAGCTCAAGCTGCGTCTCGAGCCGCTGATCGATGTCACGGAAGGAGGCGCACCTCCAGCAGACGAAGATGCTACGAGCGAGATCAACAACAATGTCGTCGAGTGGAAGCACTTGGGTGCGAAGAAGATGCCGCACGCGTTCGCGCTAGCGATCGAAGAAGGCATCCGCGCGGGCTTCAGTCGCGGCGTGCTCTCGTCCAGTCGCGTGGCGTACGTGAAGGTGACAGTCGACGAGAACGACTGCCACTGGGACCAAGACTCGAACGCAAACGCGTTCCGCGTCGCGGCGTTGCTGGCGCTGAAGCAGGGACTGCGAGACGCGGCGCCGGCGATCCTTGAGCCGCTGATGAAGCTCGAGGTGCAGACCCCGGACCGCACAGTCGGCGACGTGCTCTCGGACCTGACGTCGCAGCGCCGCGCGCACATCCAGGAAGTCGGTGCGGCGTCCACGGACGGCAGTGGCCGCCAAGGCCGCTCAATCGTCTACGCGCACGTGCCGCTCGTACACATGGTCGGGTACGCGACGCTGCTGCGCTCCAAGACCCAGGGTGAGGGCTCGTTCAGCATCCAGTTCCTCAAGTACATGGAGGTGGACGCGGCGACGCGGGACCGCATGACCGGCGCCGGGATTCGGAAGCTCGCCACTGCGCAGGCGGCATCCGAGAACTCGGACAACTAACTGATCTGACGTTGTCAGAAGAACCTAGAAAAGCTAATATAATAGAAACCCATATTTGTTGAACCCAACATTGTTACGCAAGAGAAAATGTACACACCGTTTTACAATATACAACACACTCGAGTCATTTAGAAGAAGTCTTGCGCCGCAGTGTAGAACCCTGTCGCGACGGCAAACGCGCCGAGCATCATGATCGCAAACAGCAGCTTGCGGTCGTGCACGGGTTTGGTGCTGCCAGTCTTGATGATGGCATCATCACTCCCGGCGTGCGAAGGATTGAAGATTCGCAGGTAGAACACGACGGGGAGCACGAACCCGAGCAGCGAGCAGCACGTGGAGCCCAGGAACGAGATGAAGAGTCCAAAGTCTATGGTCGAGATCAACCATAACATAAGAGCAAGGTTAGCAAGGTGCATCAATATCGACGCAAGCACAAAAAGTACACTATGAGTACTTACTCGGCACGCCAGCTGCGATGACCGCGGTCAACAGCACGAACGCCGAGCGGAACACGACGCGCTTTGCCTCAGCGTGGCGGTCTGCACCACCTGCGCACTTGAGCACCGCGGGCTGCAGCACTTCAAACACAGGGAAGAGCATGAGCGGATACGCGAAGAAGAGTCCGGCGCACAGGAACAGCTTGACGGTCGTCGCAAGGCCGCCGTGACCCTGGATGTTGAGCGTCACGACGTCCTGCGTGTCCTCTCCGAACGCCAGGTACCCGGAGATGCCGAACGTGGCGTAGATCGTGCCGATGAGCGCGACCGTGAGCATGAGGATGCGCGGGAAGTGGGGCTTGTGCTCCATGGCCTTCTCGAGCGGCAGCACCATGCCGATGCCCGAAAAGCAGTAGCTCGCGATGCCGAAGAAGAACGGGATGCTGGACGCCACGCCGAGCCAGTTGAGCGATGAAGGCCCAGAGGAGGAGGAGGACCCAGACGACAGGTCGATGAGCGAAAAGTCCGTCATGTAAACGATCGCGAGCCCCGAGAAGTTCATGACATCGGCCGCGAGCGCCACCCACGCCAGCTGCTTGAGGTGCTTGAGCAGCGAAAAGCCCGCGAGGAATGGCAGGCACGTGAGCACCACGGCCTCCTTCGACACGCTCAGGTACGTGTGCGCGTTCGTCGCAATGAAGATCAGGTCTATCACGGGGAGGAAGAGTACAACAGACACTGTCTAGGTTAGTAGACGCACTATATCAGACAAATCAATAGGCACTTGGATAGCACACGCACAGGCGACGCCAAAGCCGGTCTGCGAGACCACGAGCGCGATGTTGACGGCGATCTGGCCCGCTCTGCCCATCGCCGCGTGGCCGATCTCGCCGTACTTGGTGACGTGCACGCCGCGTTCCTTGAGTTTATACTTGCACTCGACCACGAGCAGCATGCAGAACGTGCTGATTGCGCCGACGAGCAGTAGGAGAAGCAGTCCAAGCTGTTGTAATTACCACACAAACAGGCGCTGTTAGTATTACAGTAGCGACGCACTGATGACAGAATGTAAACGCACCAGAATACCCGTCTGCTTGAACGCGAACGGGAAGCCGAGCACGCCCGAGCCGAGGAACGAGATGATCGCGCTCGCGAACGTCTTGCCGTCGCTACAACACACACACACACAAGTGCACGCATTCTAACTTCAACCTCACATCACATCACTGCGCACGGACTCTCATACGCTAAGCGCGCACGAACAGACAGAGGCACGTACGACGCGAGATGCTGCGCGCTGAGATCATCGTCGTGCTCACGCTCCGAGAGCGCGGCGGAGGAGAGCAGCTTCTTGGGAGTAGCTACTGGGTCGGCGTCATAGTCACCGTCATGAACCGCGACAGCGACAGCATGCGCATGCGTGGATTGCACCCGCAGCAGCGGCGTGCTCTCCTTCTGCTGCTGCTGCTCCTGCTGCTGCTGGATCGCCAGCGCATCGCTCTTGAGGATGCCCATGTGTGTGTGGGCTGTGCTGCTGCTGCTCTTGCGCTCGGCCTGATTTGGGAGTGCGCGTTCTCCCACACGATTCAGGGCAGGCAGGCAGCCGCATGACGAGGAGGATGGGAGGGAGCGACCGTCACATCCCTCTGAACACGGGATTTGTGACACATTGATTTGGAACAGAGAGTGGATGCAGCACCCGATTCGAGTCTCCGGTATCCGAATAAGTATATTTTGAAATAGGAAAATTTGGCACTCTACTACCTAACTATACGGATATACACAAATATGTCTCAAAGTGTACACCAAACCGTGTAACCAGTCGGGTACAGCATCCAGTCGTATCATTGAAAAAAATAAATACTTTGGCAGTTTTATCAGCAAAAAGCTCAAAACTGAGGTTTGGTGTTGATTTTTGCCACTTTCTGGCTTTCTATCCGATGCACCCAACTGTACTTGCAAGCAATTCCCCATCTAAAGCAACACGCACGCAGTCACCATGAAATACCTGTACACAGTTCCTCCAACTCTTCCGCGCCTTAGAACATGCTCACGAGCGCGTCGTAGACTCCCGCACCGAACGCGAGCACTCCGAGCAGCATGATCGTGTACAGAACCAGTTTCTTGCTCCAGGAGACGCGCGTGCGGCCGTCGGCTTCAAAGATGCGCAGGTAGAAGAGCGTGGGCAGCACAAACCCCAGCAGGGCGCAGCACGTCGAGCCGATGAACGAGATGAACCTGCCAAAGTCTACAGGTAGAGTAACAGCGTGAGCAAAGTTAGCAGGATGAGAGGGATGATTGATAGACAGCCGTGACTGAACCCAGGAGCCCTAGAAGACAAGAACTCACTTGGAACGCCTGCCGCGATGAGCGCTGTTACGAGCACCACGCACGCTCGCATGAGCGACGATTTCTTCTCTTCCATGGCGAGGTCCTCTGGGCTTTGTAGAGGCTCAGGGTTCGGCAGCTTGCTACCGTCATGATCATCCGCCGCCTCCGATGTGCCGCTGGAGCTAATCAACGGCTGCAGTACCTCAAAGACGGGAAAGAGCATGACGGGGTACGTGAAGAAGAGCCCTGCGCACAGGAATAGCTTGACAAGCGTCGCCATGCCGCCGTTCCCCTCAATGTTGAGCGTGATCACATCCTGCGTCGCGTCCCCGAACGCGAGGTAGCCGCAGATGCCAAACGTCGCGTAGATCGACGTGATGATCACGACGGTCGACACCAGGATCGGCGTGAAATTCGACTTGTGCTGCATCGAATTCTCCAGCGGAAGCACCATCCCAACGCCTTCAAAGCAGTAGCTCGCGACACCAAAGAAGAACGGGATGCTGGTCACCACGCCAACCACTTCGATGTCGTCGTGGTTGAGCGCCATGTAGGAGAGGTCCGCCGAGAGCACGACCGCGAGCCCGAGAAAGTTCATGCAATCCGCCAACAGCGCGACGTACGCGAGCTCGCGCATGTACTTGAGCAGGGAGAACGCGATGAGTGGCGGGACGCACACCGACACGACGAGCTCGCGCGACACGTCGAGGAACGAGTGCGCATTTGACGCGATGAAGATCAGATCTACCCACAGCAACAACAATAGCAGAGCCGATTAGTTAGAACATACGGGAGAATTAGAAGCAAGTTGACTCAATGTACACCGTACAGGCGACGCAGAAGCCGGACTGCGAGATGACCAGCGAGGCGTTGACGAGCGCTTTGCCCAGCGAGCCCATGGCGATCTGCCCGATCTCCCCGTACTTGGTCACGTGGCGGCCCTGGTCCCGCAGCTTGTACTTGCACTGCACGACCAGCAGCATCGCATACGTGCTGATCGCAGCGACACCCACGAGCGTCCCCAGTCCCAGCTGATGCGGAAGATGGCATGTGCGCACAGAGCAAAGCGTTAGTGGACAATTGACTAAAACAACCAAGCGGCCCTAGCGAAATGCAATAGCGCACACACCAGGATGCCGCATTTCTTGAACGCGAACGGGAGGCCGAGCACACCCGAGCCCAGGAACGCGATGATCGTGTTGGCAAACGTGCGGACGTCCCTAAAAAAACAATCAAACACAATGGCAGATAAGACATGCAGCCCCCTCACTTTGCAAGCGGGAGCACCAAAGCGCAGTTCATTAGAAGCCCGCACTTACGACGTGAGGTGCTGTTGCGAGTGCTCTGAATGCTGCTGCTCGTCCTGGATGCCTAACTCCAGCTCTTTCACGAGCGCACCATACGGGTGGCTTTTGTTGTTTTTCCGCACGTGCGCAGCAACGCCGCCACTCTCGCTGTCGTCCCTGCTGCTGCTGCTGCTGGCGGTGGTCGCGGTGGACGGGGACGACGGAGGCGGGAAGCCCTCGTCCTCATCCTCGTGGCTGAGGTCGACGGCGTGCAATTCCAGCTCCCGCAGGGGCGACGGCAGGTCCTGCATGTCCATCGCCATCATTCGCTCAGCTTCTGATGTGATGTGGTGTGGTGTGATGGTGGATGCCTGTTCCGTTCTGATCCTCCTCGGTCAAGTCAGAACTGTCACATGGCACAAGAGGAACACGGTATCAAAAGTCGATACAAAAATGATCTGCATGCAGCAAAAGCCTTTTTTAAATGGGACCAACTTGCACAGGTTTTCGTGAACGTTATCGGGATTTTTACGATAAAAATCAGGACTCGTATCAGCATGACTCGAAGGAGTCAACATCGGCAACCGAAAACGAAAACGAAATCTGCTCGCTACTCATAACGGAGCTCCAAGAACGCGAGCTCAGAGTCTATTTCCACCTCTAGAAGGCTGCAAACATACCGCAGGATGTCCAGCGATTTGTTCTGGTTAAATTCAGAGCAGGAGCTACAAGAACTTCAAACAAGGTTAACGAATTTCTCTACCGGTAGGCACACGTACATTGATCGGCCTGCATTCACACACTACCCGACATTCGACGGCGCTGCTAGGAAGATGAACACGTTGCCCTTCTGCTTCATGAGCCCCGGACGAGAGCGAGCGCGACGCTTGTGGAGCACGATCTCGCGGATGTCGTCCACAATGTTGGAATTCAGGCGATAGTAGCTGTGGCGCAGACCCGTGTTCACGTCCACGAACGACGTGTCGATCACGTCCATGTCGAGATACACCTTCACTTTCGCGGGTCCGTCGACATCTGATCCCGTGCTCTGCACGCAGATGCTGTTCATGTTGAGCGTGTAGCTCAGCGGCACCGAGCCGTAGGACGAGTGCGACGGCGGTGGGGAGAGCCCAGCTGACAGCGGGTGCACCGGCAGTGAGAACGAATCGACAGGTGGCTCGTCCGCTGGTTGAGTACTACCTTGTGAAGAAGAAATCGTCGCTCCCGAGAGCGCATACCCTGCGACGTTCGGGAGTCCGGCCAGTTGGTTCACCTTAGCGTAGCTCAGGTCCTTAATGTCGCGCGAGTCATCGAACTTCCCTGAAGACATGTACACGCACTCGCACGGGACTGGGAACGACGGATCGCGAATGTGTCTGCCGATGCTGCGTCCAAGCGAAGGGACTGTACCGTCCAGCAGGTTTTCTGAGAGAGCGAACTCTGAACCCAGTAGTGCTTGGTCCTGTTTACATACAAACACAGAGGCAATGAACAGGATTAGAGAGAATACCCCATAATATCGATCGATAAGTTCCCAGGCCATCACCGCACGCACCTGAGAGTCTCCATACAGTGTGATGAGGTCGCAATACTGTCGAATGACGTCGAACATCCCACCAGCAGCAACGAAACGCGGCAGCGGGTACTCGGGACTACAAAACGTGAAGCTCACGATCTGCGCCGGCTTGGCACCAAACGCAGTATCCGAAGTGGTCTGGAACAAGTCGCTCAGGTAGTTGCCTTCAAAGCAGTTGAACAGACACCGCGTGCCCATGCTGTGGGTGACGATGTTGACTTTTGTGTACCCGGCCGCGACGATGCTCGCGAAGAAGTCGCGCAGGCCCGTCGCGCTCTTCGTGTCCCCTGCAGCGCGCAGCGACTGGAAGAAGTAGATCGGCAGCGAGCCGCTGGGCCAGCCGAACACGAACGGATGGATATTGGACGGGAAATCGCCCAGCGACATGATCTGCGCGATGCTGCTGAGCGCACTGTCGAGTGGCGTGTAGATGCCGTGGATGTACACGAGCGCCTCTTTCGGTTCCGAGTGCGCTTGGTGCGGCAACAGCGCGACTGGCGCGAGGCTTTCCTTGTAGTGCTGGCACTTGGTGCGCTGGTGGTTTGAGCTCTCGTGTCCGTCTTCGACGTCGTGATACGCGACATAGTCCAGCGGTGTGCGCAACGTATGAAGGCACTCGGCAGCGCTCTGTGGCCGACGGTGATGGTCATCACTCGAGTCGGTGAAGAAGTGCTCGACCGACGGCAGGAAGCTGAAGAAGCCGCCCGCGACGGAGCACTCGACATTCGCCACGCCCCACGTGAGCGGCTTGAACGTGGGAAAGATGTCGGCGGTGTCCGTGCTCTTCTCGCCACGGATCGACGCGTATGCCACGCGGAGCTTCTCGGTCGTGTACCCGCTGCCCTGTTCACGACTCGTGAATGGTCCAATGGGGATGCCGTGCTCCCAGAGTCCACTCAGGTTCTCGCCATGGTACGCGCTGTCCTTCCAGAGTCCAAAGCCATGCGGGCGGTTGTCCTTGTCCAGTCCGCCGATGTACTCGACGCGGCACCGTTTGTTGTTGAGCCGTCGCACGATGGACAGGTAGGTTAGCGTGTTTGCTCGCTTGCCTCGCTGGATGCCGAACCACCACTCGGTGTTGATCCACCCGCGGCGAACGGACATCGGGTAGAGCTCGTACATGAGGATGTAACCCGCGACGATACAGAACTCGACAACGAAGAGCGTGATCAGCACGACCTTGCGGAAGGTCTCGTGCTTCGAGGCCTTCTCGGCGCTGTCGGACTTGTAGGCGATCGCAAACAGTCCGAAATCGTCGGCGACCGCGTAGAACGTGGCGTGTGCGAAGACCATGCAGTAGATCATGATGAGGATGAGTCGACCAGCGAACTTCTGCGCCGCGTAGAGCGCCAGGTAGAACGCGCAGCCGATGAGCGCCACGCCATTGACCGAGAGGTCGGTCTTCTTGGCGCCAACCGCGCTCGTGACGATGAGCACAAAGAGCACGTAGACCCAGATGAGCGTCGACAGCCAGTTCATCACGAACGAGTACTAGTATCATTCGCAGCCAAGCAGAAGTGTTAGTCTTATGCCATAACGGTCGCCAAAGGTGATAAGCGCGCATAGCCAGCCAGCCAACGCACCTTCTGATACGTTCCCTTAAATTTGCGAAGCAGTCGCCGCTCCGTCATGTAGTTGAACGTGCTGTTGGTCCATCATGGGAGAGAGAAACAGAGCATGATTAGCACCGAACACCTCGCGGATATTCATATTCGCCTAATGCACCGGACTTGAAAAAAAAAATACTCGACAGTGATGAACAAGCACACAAACCACGAACCGAAGGTAGTTGAAGTCGCTGTTGGTCGAGAGCACTGGTGCCTCGGATTTATCCGGCACGAGCTTCTCGCGGAGGTCCATCACAGCGGCTGAGTGTGAGTGGAGCGGAGAGCGACGTTCTTCTGCTTGGACTTGGTGGGTTGCGTGGAGGATTTCGAAGTGACAGCCAATCTCATGGGACTCGATCGTGGCTGGAGCTCTTGGATTCTCTGGATGAGAGGGCTTTCAACGGCTCCTCATGCTGCTGGTGCTGTTGTGGGGCGCTCTCTGCCTCGGGGAGATTCTAAAGGGAGGATGAATGAAGCCATTCGAAAAGCCTTCTTCAACATTAGCACCATAGAGCGCGTCAAGCCATGCTCGATGTGCGCTCACTCCCCATTTCGTACATAGTCGCAGGTTGCTCGACTGCGGTATAGAGGACACTGCCGCTGCATTGATGGATCGGTCACGTGGGGCTTCGCACCCTGTCTTGTCGGTCATTTCGACTCGCGCCACGTTTGCTTGAGCAGTCTCCACAGCAGCAAATGGTTAGCCATTGCACCAGAAGGGTGATCGCTCCGTGAAGCCACCTTGCACAACAAAACCATGTGGCTTGGTGAGAGGAAGAGTGATTGCTGTGCAGGTTCGTCTCCAACTTCAACTCGTGCTGACGCGCCGGTATCAACGCTGCGCCTTGCGCTTTTGCCCATTTATTTGACGGCCGAGCGATCGCCGTCGCCGCATTTCAGAGTGGCATCGTCATCGTCATCGCGGCCTTCTTCACGGAGGCTTTCATTCGAAGTCTCAATCGCTTTTGAATGGCATGAGGATGGGCGACACGGTGGATTAACAACCGGGATGCTGTTCTCTTTGGTGGGCATGTTCGGGCCATTGGGCGGCTGTGTGCTGATCATCTTCAAGGTCGATGTCCTCGAAAATCCAACCGTCTTCGCGCATGACGGAAATACCGGCATTTCATTGGCTTGATTCGCTCACACTTGTCCCACGGCGGCGGCGAGAAGGAGAGCATCAGCACTCATCGCGGAAGGGAAGCGGACTGTACAGTGTGGACGAGGAGATTAGTACCAACAGCAGGTCTAGCAGCACCAGCACCAGCAAGCAGCTTGGACTGCACTTGTGTTCAACCAACTGCGCGAGAGCTCACAATCGAATCCGCCTTCCGCAGCACAAGTAGCGCGTCCGCCTTCCTTTTCTTCAAAGCGAGTCAACCAGTCAGTCAGCCAGCCAGCAAGCAAGCATGGGCGTCGCGAGTGTGGTCACGAACGCGCACGTAGAGACGGTCAAGAAATACGTGGGGCTGCGCCTGAAGAAGGACACGGCGGCGACGCTGGAGCTCGTGAGCGACGACATCGAGTTCTACAGCCAGCGCGACGGCAGCTACAAGGGCAAGAAGCAGTTCCTCGAGTACCTTGAGAAGACCAAGATCGAGGGCACGTGGCAGGACCCGGCGATCGAGGACGACGACGAGCAGCACGTGGTCGTGCGCGGCGTGGTCAAGATTTTCTACATCCCGATCTCCGTCAAGTCCACGTTCCTTTTCGACGGCGAGGGCCGCATCTGCAACATCCACACGGGCAAGGCGTGAGTGCATTGGCCGCGCAGTGCAGCGCGAACGGTGCGAAGATGAATAGTTTAAGCGAGTGTGTGTGTACGTGTGTATGAGAAGAGATAAGATGAGATGCGAGCGCGCGTTTGTGTATGTGTGTGTAGAGCTGTGTAAATGCACCTGCGAATACAGACAAGAGGCGACTTCAAGCGTGCTTTTCGGCATGCTTTTCATCATTTTCTTCTCACTCATATGTCCCTTGCTGTGTCACTGACTGGTAAAGATGGGCTGGCGAGGTTACGTTGACATTTATTTCACTTGATGTTTGTATGCCGATGCTCTCCTTTGTGGTTGATGCCAATTCACAGAGAGTGTTTGTCAGCTTGATGTTCAAGTGAGTTCTTACCCGGTAACTAGTTAGTGTTAGATCACTGTTTCCAGAATTATTCCATCTCAAGTAGCTGATTTAGTTTCACAATTTTACGTACTTAGTGCTGTAGTACTTTGCAGAGCACCCATACTAATCACAAGTCAGCTGTGCATTTTATTATACAGCAAAAGCACAAATAGCGCCGTGCATTTCGAGCACTTCATACAGTGAGTGATACAGTCGAAGCAAGCAGTGCAGCACAACAGTGAATCCCACAGTAAGTACGAATTTCGAAAATAGCAAGTGCTTTTCTTACAGCTTTGTTGTGATCGATCGCATTGGGTGGAGATTTGAAAAACTGAGTATGCAGCGTTAGGCTTTAAGGCGCCGCCCCACTTGCTCTCGTTATCAACGTAACGCTGTGGATCCGCGCACGCGCATCGACGAGCATCAGCAGACACACAAGCACACTCGCCAGACCACAGATAGCGATGAGCGACAAGGAGAGCGTGATGCGCCTCAAGCAGCAGGAGGTCTACGCAACACTGAGCATCTCGATGGATCACCTGCTGTGCAAGCTCCAAGAGACGAGCGCCGCGCCGCTGCCGGCATCTCTGCGGTTGCGCCACCAGGAGCGCACGCTCCCCGACGTCTGGGAACAGCTGCAGGAGTGCGTCGCCAAGCGCCGATCCATCATGCAGAAAAAGAAGAAGAAGGAGAAGCATCACAGCAGCGAGAACAGCAGCAACAGTCACAGTAAGGAGAAGAAGAGCAAGAACAAGAGTGCATCCGCTGCAGAACCAGCAGTCAGTGAGGACAAGGCGGCGCTGAAGAAGGCGAAAGACCAGCCGCCGCAGAGCAGCATGATCAAGGTACGAACCATGAAAATCGACGCCGCGCGCGCAAATGCCGAGCCGCTGGGTGCAAACCGGAAGAACGGAAAGATCAAGAGCCCGCGCGGCACAGGCACAGCCGCGGCCAGTAACAGCAGTAGTAAGAAGCTGTCGCCGCGGAGTCCGGAGACAGGGAGCTCGTCGCTGAGCCCCCGTTATGCGCCAGCTGCATTCAAGGCGGGTGGTGGTGGCGGGTCTTCGTCCCTGCGTTTCAACACGAATGTTGCGGCGGCAGTGAAGAAAGAAAAGCCGCGCGCGCCTTCCCCGTCTTCAGGCTTTGGGCTTGTCATGCAGCAGGTCGCACCACAGGCACTCAAAAAGCTCCGCGAGCTGCCGTGTCTCGAGAACCTCGAGATGGAGACCCCCAAGTACAATGCGATCATCAAGTGGCTGAATTGCGACCAGGGTAAGAACAGCGCGATCTCGGACGAGCTCAGCGAGCTGCTCAAGGATATCGACCGGAAGCAGCTGTTTGTGAACAAGGCCGTCGCGAAGCCGTCGTCAGTGAAGAAGGTGAACGCGTACGAGACGCTTGATGACCGACTGAGGAAGGAGAAGAAAGAGAAGTTTGCGGAGAAGCAGCGATCCAACTTGAAACGCAAACGGGAGTCAAAGTACGGAGCCGATTATGACGACTATGAACCAGTCGATGCATTAAAGAAAGAAAAGTATGAGGACGAAGAGGAGGACGAAGAAGAAGAGGAGGAGGAGTACGCGGATGGATACTCGGATTCCGACGAAGCAGAGCTCGAGATTGAACTGGATGACCCAGTTTCGCCAAAGGGGAAGACGCGCGATATCACTGGCGGCACAAAGAAATACGCGACGTCAGCGAAGACAAGCCCGCGGTCGCAGCCGAGTGCGAAAGAGCAGCTGGCGAAGGTGGCGAGGATCAAGGAAGAGGAGGACAAGGCGGACGTGAAGGACGTGACGTACCTCTCGTACAGCAAGCCCACGAGCACAGCGGCTACTACTACGGCTTCTACTGCTGTCGCAAACACTGCTGGCACTTCAGCTCAGAGTGCGATTATCTTAGAAGACAGCGAAGAAGAAGAGGGAGAAGAGGAAGAAGAGGAGGAAGAGGAAGAAGAGGAAGAAGAGGAGGAAGAGGAAGAAGTGGTCCAGCCGGTGAAGAAACCTGCGGCCAAACCAGCACCGCGTCCAGCTCCAAAGGTAGTCAAGCGCAAGGAAGAAAGCGAAGACGACGAAGAAGAGGATGCCGAGGACTCGTCGACAGACGACGACCAGGATCTGTTCGACCTGAACGAAGAAGACGTGTACGTCGTGGAGTCCATCCTGGAAGTGAAGATCGGCCGCACGCTCTCGTCCAAGACTGGTCGTGGCACGACAAAGGAGATGGATTTGTATCTCGTGAAATGGGACGGCTACGACGAGCTCACGTGGGAACCAGAGGCGAACATCCCGAAGCGACTCATTGAGATGTTCCGCAATCGAGAGCTCACAAAGCAGAGGAACAGGTACAAGATCCAGACGTTTACGCAGCGCAAGATCGTGAAGAACCTGACGACCGGACGCGACGACACCATTTATCTGATCCACTGGGTCGGCGAGCAGGTGTCGATCTGGGAGTGCCGCTCGAATTTGCCCGAGCAGGTGGTGATCTGGCTGGAGAAGACGAGCCGCGCGACGAGTATGGCTGCGAAGAAGAAAGCACGCGCATGATCGAGCAAAAAAAAGCTATTAAATAAAGCAAAAAGAGAGTGAGTGTGACTGAACGTCAAAGCCTGTTTGTTATCGGAGAAAACGTGGATCCAAGCTGTTGGTATTTGTATCATTTGTCTTCTGGTAGCTTCTTCTCTGTCCTCCCCCTTCTCTGTCTTCCTCATTGGGGCTCCGAATCAAACCACACCACCCACTCTCCACTCTTCCACCTCTCTTTCTCTTTCTCTTTCTTAGACGATGCGGTCGAGCTCCGTGGCGTAGGACAGCGTCTCTCCGACTAACTTGAGCGACGGGATGTCGGACGCCCCCAGGCTCTTCTCCGGCGCCTTGAACCAGATGTGGTTGTCGCGCACGATCCACTCGGGCTTTCGCTCCTGGATGTACGCGCCGAGCTCTGCCTGCGACTCAAAGATGAGCATCTTCTGCGCGTCGCCCAGCTCGATGCACTGGTACGCGATCTCGGCGCAGTCCGCGATGTTCTCGCGCACGGTCTGCAGCAAGTGCGAGAGGAAGAACTTGAAAAACGGGTTCGGCACGTGCTCGCGAGCCTCCAGCACTTTATTGTAGCTTCCTTCCATCAGGTACTGCTCCAGCTTGATGCCGAACGCGATGTTCGGGTCTTCGCGCGCTTGCTCTGGGATCAACTCTAACTGTACAAGCCAAACGAACCCACAGTATTAGATTCACATTCAGCAGCTCAATAGAAACAGAAACACACAACGCACCTCGTTGTGGAACTCGGCCATACGGTTCTCGACGAGTAGCTGCAGCAAGCGCGTGCCCAGGATCGGGTAATGCAGCGGCGACGGATCAAGCTCCGCTGCCAGGCTGCCGTAGTACACTTTCAGCTGGATCACGCTGCGCTCAAACGACGCCATGTCTTCGCTCAGCACGCTCAGCATCGTCGCGCTTTCAAGCACATGACCTACAATTTCCAGCAGTAAACACAGCCAGGAGAGCGGTGCATTAGTCCCCTACATCTCTGCTCTACTGTGGCAGCTCGGGATACTCTCCCAACATCTCTGGATATCGGAGAAAACCTCCAAGATCTCAAAATACGAGTGAGTACGTACGTGCCAGCGTTCGTTCCTGCTTAGCGGTCGACGACACAACAGCGCACGGCGGGAGCGACGGCAGCGTCGTCAACGCAATCTATTCAAATGTCGGTAAAATCATGAAGACAGAGCAACGTCAGTTGAGAAAGGTAGCGTACGGATAAAGAAGAGATCGCATGCAATTCGACGCCTTCTTCCATTCTCTCTTTCTTTGACAACTGGCCAACATGCGCACAAGAATCAGCATAACAAAACACACCTTGAGGTGAGCGAGCTGCTGCTTCGCGTCGGACACCTGGGAGGCGTCGATGGTCGCGCGCAGCACCTGCGCCTCCTTCTCCAGCGCCTGCAGATCCACGCTCATCTTGCTTTGCTGCTGCTTCTGTTCTTTTCGGTAGCTCTTGGCTTTCTTCCCCTTTTGCGATGATGATAAAGCTGCAAACAAACAAAGAGGCAAGATCGGGGAGCGTTGTTACTTCAGGAGCTTCAGCGAGGACTGTTACTTCTTGCATCGTGCAACCTGGAAAACAATATGGACACATTCGGTACACATTTACAGCAGCAGACAGATCAAGCAACGTTCGAATCACATCCTATCTCAAAACTATTGAAACGCATGCTCTGAGTTTCTTGATATTCGATCAACGAAATACATCGGACGATATTAGCTAAATGAGCAAAATTCGATACTGCACGCAGTACAAAACAGTAAAAACACCTGAAATTGAGCAAAACTTGATTTGGAACAAAACTACCAAACAGAATAACCCTTGCAACTGTTACTCTTTGGCTCACACAAAAAACGATCGAAGGTTAAGAAAGGCTCATTTGCGACCTTCCCGTCTCCCACGGATTACTGCTTGGCGATGCTTCGGAAGAGCAGCATCTCCGCAAGCTCCTGCTTGGCCGAGAGCTGCTTGGGCTCGCCCACTTGCTGCGCGTACGCCGCGACCTCCTCGAGCGTCGCCTTCCCGGCCTCGATGCGCTCGCCCAGGTCGCTCTTCCACGACGCGTAGCGCGCCGCGACGAGCGCCGGCAGCTCACCCGCCTCCAGGAGCTTGGCCGCCTGGCGCAAACCGCGCGCGAAGCAGTCCATGGAGCCGACGTGCGCGATGAAGAGGTCGACGAGGTCCGAGGACTCGCGGCGCACCTTGCAGTCAAAGTTGAGTCCGCCCGGCGCGAGGCCGCCGACCTCCACGACCTTCTTCATCACGAGCAGCGCCTTCTTCTCGTCCATGAGGAACTGGTCCGTGTCCCAGCCGAGTAGCGGGTCGCCCGTGTTGCAGTCAACCGAGCCGAGCATCTCGTAGTCCGCGGCGTAGTAGATGTCGTGCTCGTAGTCATGGCCTGCGAGCGTCGTGTGGTTCGGCTCAATGTTGAGCTTGAAGTGCTTCTCGAGCCCGTAGTAATGCAGGAACGCGACGACCGTCGCGGCGTCGTAGTCGTACTGGTGCTTCATCGGCTCGCGCGGCTTGGGCTCGATGAGCAGCTGGAACGTCGCGCCGATCTGTTGCTTGTACGCGACGACCATCTTGAAGAACGACGCCATGTGGTCCAGCTCCATGCGCACGTTGGTGTTCAAGATACTCTGGTAGCCCTCGCGGCCGCCCCAGAACACAAAGTTCTCGCCGCCGAGCTTGAGCGTGATCTCCATCGCCTTCTTCACATGCGCCGCGGCGTGCGCATACACCGCGAGGTCTGGGTTCGTGCTGCCGCCGTTCATAAAGCGGCGGTGGCCGAACAAGTTGGACGTGCCCCACAGCAATTTGACGCCCGTCTCGCGCTGCTTGATCTGCAGGTACTCAACGATCTCGTCGATAAACGCGTGCGACTCGGCCAGGTCAACGCCTTCGTCGATCAAGTCATGGTCGTGGAACGAGTAGTACTTGACGCCGAGCTTAGTGAAGAGCTCGAACGCGGCGTCGGCCTTGCACTTGGCGGACTCGATGATGCGCTCCTTGCGGTCGAGGTTGCCGTCGACGTGGCTCAAGTCCCAGCCGCGGTTCGTAAACGTGCCGGGGCCGAACGGATCGCTGCCGGTGCCGCCGAACGTGTGCCAGTAGCAGATCGCGAAGCGGCACCAGTCGGCCATAGTCTTGCCCATGATCACCTCGCTGGCGTTGTACTCCTGGAACGCGAGCGCGTTCTTCGAGTGCGGGCCTTCGAACTTGATCCCGGGCACCTCGGGGAAGTACTCGCGGACAGTGTGCTGCACCATCGTGGTCTTGTTCTTGAGGAGGGTCTTGAGTGGGGAGGGTCTTCTTCGGTGTCTTGAGATGTGGCTGCTTGGGCGCGAATTGAAGAGTGAGACTGGCCGTCGACCAGCGCGGTGAGCACGCCACGCGCGTCGTGCCATGTAAAGTTAATGGATGGCACATTCGCCAGTTGGCAGTGTGGTGCTGCTGCTCAAGAGGTCCAACCCAAGCGAAGAGGTCCAGGAAGAGAGTGAAAACTGAAGGGAACTTCAATACGTGGACAGAACACGAATGCAGGCACTTATCTTGATTTAAGTATTGGAGTGCCTAATCCTCTATAGTTTCTGACTTTGCTCATTCACCTAGGCACCTCATTTTGGTAAACTAAGAGCGTGCCTGCCTTGGTTCTAAACATTCGGCACAAAAAGGATATCAATCGAATAATCCTCTTTGGGATGCATAGCCGTTATGAGAGGTGGATCCAAGCATTTTCCAACTTCAACTTCAACCACAAACCTTTTTTAGAAAACCTCTTTAAAAATTACATTGGAATTTGATTGCATGGTTTCCTACAGTAAATCGAAACTCTTTTGGAGCTGAAAGTACCGCGTAAATGTAGATAGGTTTGGATTTTGCCATACAAACGACAAGCGTACAATGGTTTTCATGTTTGCCATATAATGTGGAAGAGAAGTCATGGAACATCACAGTCCATCAAGCACACATTACAACATGCTCGGATCGGTGCGCAAGCTGTGCTAGAGTTTGAGCCTCGATGGTGATCATTTGTAGAGCCACTCCAGTGCGCGTAAATCGCATTCCAGCCTGTACTCCAGTGGTATCACAAATCGTGTGCATGAAAGTCCCATCGTCGTAGGAGTTCAGGACTTTGTAGTATTGTTTTGGCTTGAAGGACTCGAGCGCGGCTTCGTATTCGGTCGAGTTGGTGATGGAGCTGAGCTTCAGCACATTGCCGCTGGCATTACTGGCACTGCTGCCGAAGGCATACACGGCAAAGAGCCAGGGGAATGGAAGCGCGTCAATATCATAATGAGAGCGAGTGAGTTGCTGTAGTTGGATATGGAACATGAATGTGGTGCTCCTCCTGAGCAGCTTCATATGATATCATTATCTGATGGCATTCGAGGTACTAATCGCTCAGCGCCGATGACCCTGAGCTTGTGGTAGCACAAAGCACTCTAGTGCTGGAAATTGCCACAGATGTTGCCTAATTGACACCAGTTTCCAGTAGCACCGCGCGTCCATGTAATCGAACCCTATACTGTAACTTGTCTTTCACGCGATGGTTTTCTGCGAGTCGGATCCTAGCTCAAACATTCAGTAGCTATCAGCCACAACTCACTAGTACCGACCATACTCAGCTTAGAAAATCACGATAAAGCAAATTGCATATTCGCGAGCAACAAACACTGATCGCCCAACGCGACCTACTGCTGCGCGTTCTGTCTCGGTGAGGATCAGGAAATCCTCAACCCATGAGATCACCAACACCACCACGCTATTCTCTCAAAAGATCGCGCGCTCACTGGTGGCGGAATCTCCGAACTTGAGCCCCGAGTCGTAGGCGCCACAGGAGATCCAGTCGAACTGCCGCGTGAGGTATCTGGCCTCGGTGCTGTCAGTCCAGCTCCAGCACGCGACGGGCAAGCCGTGGAGGTACGACCAGTACTTTGTGTCCCAGGGATCATAGCTTGCGAGTTCGTTGTCGCACCAGCGCTCGTACAGAACGGTCCGATCCTTGCGCATGAAGAACATGTTCCACCCTTTGTCCCCGCGGTACCATGAGCACGCGTGCATGAAGCCGTACTCTTTGGTGGCGCGGTCGTACTTGTTGACGAGCGAGCAGTGCTGCTTGGGCTTGTATGCGCGCTCGAGTGCAGCCTCACGTTCGGCGTCGGTTGAGTTGGAGTTGTTCGAGCTCGCCGAGTCGTTGGACGAGAGTAAAGTCGCCAGGTTGAGCGAGATAACGTCACTATCGCTGCTGCTCTTGGCGTTGCGCACCGCCGAGTAAATCACGAAGAGCACGGGGAACCGGGAAGGCACGAAGCCCATGGTTGCTTTGGGGAGGATGGCTGGATAGATGGTCTAGGTACTGGATGTCTTGGGTGGCAGGTTTCGCTTGCGAGGCGCTGCGTGGAACGCATAGTGAGTGCGCTGACAGCTCGAGTTTGTGCTCGGGATACTTGCGAGCCCCGGAGGTCAGAGCGCCATTCAAAGCCAAGCGCCATTCACATGCGAGGCAATGCCAGGTTCTGGTGCTGTCCAGTCCAGTAGATAAGCAATTTGGTTCACCTTCGCGACCAGCGAGTTATGTAGTGGCCTCAAAAATTTGCTCTCATGGTTGCTGGAGCAGTACTATGCCAGACAAAAAAAATGCAGAATCTCGGCGAAATTTTTGCAGTGGGGTTTCGATCACCGGTTGGTGCATACACTTATGCAGTACCTCTGCTTGCAATAGCAATTGTAACGTCGCAGTGAAGCACAGGGATAAAGACAAAAGAGAATGCTGTAGCTCCGCACACAGCGTGTCTGAGTGTCTCCAAGCCAAGAGCCGCAAGTTTTACGACGCTGTTATTGATGTTATATATTCTTTGCAACTCGAAGACTTGTTCGCATTGCGAGTTGGTGCGGAGACTTTGGCGACCGCGAGCTGAATAGGATTTATCGAAGTATCTTTGATGATCGATTTTTTTGTCTCTTTGTCAACCAACACGCGCAGTACCAGGTTTCGATACAACAAGACCGCGATTACAGGTAATGACAAGACCTTGGTGCCACCGCATTCTGAACTTTTAGGTGGGGAGATCCGAATCCGATGTGAGGCTTGCTCGCAACCACCAGGAGAATAGAGATCCAGGTGTGATTTGTTTTTACATTTTTGTTGTTGGCGGCAGTATATATGTTGTTGTTGGTGGCAGTAACATGATAAAGCAGTGCTGGTGCATGGTTCAACTGGACTCGCTGCTCATGAGCATGACTGAGGCTTTGTGTGTCATGCTGTACCCAAACAAGACAGAGCCTAGCGCACATCCACTTCAAGATGGTGCGTTTGTTCAGGGAATACCTCTTTTTTGTACACCCACACAGATAGGTTCTGTCCAAGTTCCGGTATTGTTGCCCCATAAGGTTGATGCTGACGCGGATGACGATTGCAATACCGGCATTCCTATGTTAAAAATTATCCCTCATTTGCAAAATGAGCAGTCACCCTCCCAAAAGCAATTTATAGTATTTTACATGCCGCTCGCGAGCTGATGAATTTTACAAATTGGCACTGATTGATAATCGGATCAGTGATATCACTGATCCAAAACCGTCTCGGTGACACCACGCTTTTCAGAAGTTCCAAACGATTTTCAAGCGCAAAGAGCCTCTGTGTTATTCTTCAGTGTCACTGGCTTCCTCCAAATCATAGCCTACGTCTTCAGCTACATTCAGCTCTGTCAGAGTAGCGATCAAGGCGATCACGTTACCTTGTGGAGCAGGTTCTTCTTGGCACACGGCTTCATCGGCACTCGAAGCTATCGTCAGTTTCTTAAACCCGCTGCTGATTGTCTCGGTAGAGAGCTCTGCCCAACTTGAATGTAGCCAGCCGATCACAATTCGTTGTTTTGGCGCGAGAAGCTTGAAGCTGGTTGGGACGTCACTGCAACAATGCGCGCGTAGTTGCTGCTCCATACTGCTCACTCACCTACCGCGCAGTCGCTGCTTCAATGGCTTCATCCACATCGTGTCTGCCGGCTGGCAAACGGATGTGTATCCAGCTGGGATCTTTAGCAAGACGACGTTGATGCTGGCTGCGTAGTCGCGGACTTCCTTGGTCCAATGACCAGAGAAGTCATCCCACATGAGCAGGATGTTCTCGCTCATGTTCGTCCTGCCATCAAAATGGAACTTCAGAAAAAGAACAGACAAAGAGCCGCTTCACCAACCTTTGCCGTTGCAGTAGATTTGTAATGGGCCTTAACCAGCCATTACATGAAGGTGGATCTGTTTGCCAGATCGTGTGCGTCACACACCACCTTCAGCGTGCATTGCAGAGACAAAAGACATAAAGATCACGGTACAACAGGTCCCTGCATGCACGTGTGACGTCATCTGATGACGTCACAAAGGCTCTCTGTACTAATCAGTGCAGAATGTTCTTCACATGCACTAACCAGTGCAGACTGTTGATATTCATGTACCAATCAGTACAGAATGATGGTTCCTGCTTTGGGGAACCTC